>PVIU01003716.1:0-51404 GCA_004026605.1 Ondatra zibethicus
TCATGCCTGTAATCTAAGCACTTGGGAAGTAAAGACAGAAGAATCAGAAATTCAAAAAGTCATCCTCAGATACTTGACGAGTTCAAGGCCGGCCAGCCTAGGATAGAGGCCTCCGCTCCCTGGGAAGCAGGTAGATTCCAGGGCAATAGGAAAGTCAGTGGGTAACTGCTGTGGGTTGTTGTTAATTACCTTTGTGGTTTTAGATGAGACACTGTCCTGCCCAGAACCCCACTTCCTCCTCTCCAGAACAATCTGGTGGTTTCCAAGGTCCTCTTCAAAGGCCTGAGGTGGAGAGAAGCCAAGGGAGCAGTGCTACTTGTATTACCTGTGAGGCGATGGCTCCTGTCACCTCACACAGGCCCAGAAAGGCCTGGCCTCAGTGCACTGGGATCTGTTCTTTGCCACACCAACATTGTCCCTGGTGACACTAGAAATTGGCTTCGGAGAATATATGTGCTCGGAGAGAGGGCTCAAGGGGCAACCTGCAAGTCAGAAGCAGGACGCAAATGGCACCTAAGTGTGGACGCCCTGAGGTTTGAGTAAAGTCCATTGATGGTCTGGGGTGCTTGAAGGGAGGAATCATCCCAGAGACTAAATTCTGCTCAGTGTTCCCAGGGCCCTGGCCTTCAGGAGGGAAAAGGTAGAGAGATGGGGACCTCTGTCGGCTTCAGCCTTAGGACCACTGCTCTGACCCTCATTTCAGATATCCTTGGGGCATACTTGAGGCAAGTGTTCAGGCTTCACCCCAACTCAGGGACATCTGAAGGCCCTGCCAACACCCCTCCAACCTGTCTTCCTGCCCTTCCAAGGGCACCCCAACCAGCACTGACCCAGCACGGCATAGGCCAGGCACTGAACTCAATTCAAGCTCCAGGAGCTCAGGAGCCAAGCGAGTCCTGGCTCATGCTGTCCTGTGCACAATGGCAGGTGGCTCCTGTGGCAGCCCGGGGCTCCGCGGCAGCGAGCCTCGCTCTGCAGCTGCCCTCAAAGGCCAAGCACGGCAGCCACTGGCTCACAAGTGACCGTGTCCCCGTGAGGTCCTCTGGTCTGATCATTTCAAAGCCCGATAGAGGCTTCCCAGGCGCTCAGGATGGCCTGTGCTTAGCCTCTGGCTAGAGAGACGCCATTTGTGTGCTTTGCATTTCCTGTGCGCCACGCTCTCTTTAAGCACACGATCCTCAGGTCGCCCCCATTGTGCACTGAGAAAGCTGAGGTAGGCCAGGATTAAGGAATTTAAGGGATGACGCTGGTCTGTGCAGGGCAGAAGTCAAAGTCAGTGGTCCCCTCTTCCCCGCCTCATGCCCTTGCCACCTAGTGCCGTCTATTCTTTAGGCAGTGCACCCTGTCCATGAGTGGATGTCAGGGCTGAAGGACGTGGAGGGGTGGAAGCGCGTCATAACTCAGGCCACCGTGTGCAGTCTTCCCACAGCCCTAACCCTTGCGGGTGGAAAGCAGCAGGCGTCTCGCGGAAATGGCCCCACAGCTGTGTCTACACACAAGGGTGCTCAGCTTATCTTGGAAAGAGAAAAACGTAAATTCAGATAAGTTGAAGGTTGCGAGTGAGATGGCTTATTGACTGAGGGGGGCAGGCAAACCAGCTCCCCCAAGTTGTCCTCTGACCTCCACGTGGCGCCATGATACATGTGTGTGCCCACGATAATAAATGTAAGAGGACCATGTCCTCTCAAGTAAGATATTGATGAAGTCCCTTAAAACAAAGCACAACTCAAAACTCCAAGGTGCTAGCTTTCACCCACTGGGTCTGCAGAGAGCAAAGCTTGGACTGGTGTGGGCGTGGCTGGGGGGGGCAGGTTATCTCCCGTGAGAGGCTGGACGTGTGACACAGCCTCTCAAGGGAGAAGGATGATGGGGACGGGCAGGATCACCCATAGACACAGGGCGCTTCTTCTACTGATTCTCCATCTGTATTCTACACAAACAAACCTATGCACCATATGGTCCATCCCCACATCAGGCGGCCACAGATATAGTGTGGACTTTCCATTTCAAAAAACAATTATTAATTGTTATTATTATTACTGGTGTGTGTGTGTTGTGTACATATAGGCATGTGTGTTCTGTGGTGTGCCTGTGGAGGTCAGAAGACAACCTGTGGAACTGTGTTTTCTCCTCCTACTGTGTGGTCCTAGTGATGAGAATCAGGCCATCAAACTTGGCAAGCCCCTTTACCCACTGAGCCATCTTGCCAGCCCCCATGTGGGCTCTTACAGATGAGGGTGCTAAGGCAGGCTTGATTTATTTTATGTGTATGAGGGTGCATGGGCTCATGTGTGCTCATGCGTCTGTGGACACGAGGACGCATGGGTGTGTGAAGGGCCAAGGACGACCTTAGGTGTTGGTCAAGCAGGTTACACTGGCTAGCTAGTGACTTCCAGGAATCCATCTGTTTGGTTCCCTAAAGCCCAAGCCATCAGGGCAGCAGATAGAATTTGGGTCCTTCTACCTGCGTGGTTAAGCACTTCACCAATCTGAGCTGTCTCTTTAGCCTTTATCTATGTATGTATCTTTGGAGACAGAATCTTGTGTAACCTGAGCTGGTCCTGAATACACTATGTAGCCAAGGATGACCTTAAACTCTTAATCCTCCTGCCTGCACCTCCCATGTGTGTGCCCAGCCAAGTACACACACATCTTAAGTGTGCTGCTGGAGGAATTTTGTCACCCCTGGTCAGGTGGCACAGATAGCCTGTGGGGCTGGGAAGGACTTTTCACCGTGAAGATTCCTTTTGGATTTCGGATCCCTGTGAAGGCACAGCATACCCCAAAAAACCAACACAGACACACAGAGTGGCTGCAACCCTCGCTTGGCAGTCGAGGATTCAGTCTTGTCTTTCAAAGCGGGTAGGAAGGTTTCACTGCTGTGAGGTTAGAGGTGGGGCCTGTGTCTGTCCCCAGTCTTTGTGTCCTGCCTCTGCACAGGTCCTGGGCCAGAGTAGGCCTTCCAGAAACATCCTTCTAGAAAGGGCCTTGCTCACGAATGGCCCGTGAAGGAGAAAAATGGCTGGTGAAGGGGTGAGGGGCTAAATAACTATCAGTGGCAGCAGTCACCTCAATCCTAGGTCCTTAGTTCCTACTGGCCTGGAGTGGATCCAAGAAGTCCCTGCAAGCTGGGGGCCTGCCTGCAACATAGGGTGGCTGCCTGCAACATAGGGTGGCTGGGTAAATTTCCGTTCCCTCTGCCTCCTTCTTATGGACCGTTCACTCCAGGAGGCCAGGGACAGGGTCAGGGACAGGGACAGGGCTCACTGCTCTATCTCTGGCTCCGGCACAGAGGCTGCTGTGTGGTGGGCGCTGGTGGGATGTGAGTTCTCAGTGGGCGGGAGGCCCGATACGGTGAGTCCTGAACTAGGCTGCTTCTCTTCCAGTCGCATCAAGAGCAACGTGGATGGGCGGTACCTGGTGGACGGCGTCCCTTTCAGCTGCTGCAACCCCAGCTCACCACGGCCCTGCATCCAGTACCAGCTTACCAACAACTCGGCACACTACAGCTATGACCACCAAACCGAGGAGCTCAACCTCTGGCTGCAGGGCTGCAGGGCCGCCCTGCTGAGTTACTACAGCAGCCTCATGAACTCCATGGGCGTGGCCACACTCCTAGTCTGGCTCTTGGAGGTAGGCCACAGAGACGGGAGAGGGAGCCTGCCTGACTTGGCTGTACATGGTGAAGCCAGACCTGGGGCACAAACCTTTAGAGTCTCATGTAATCTACGCTGGTCTTGAACTTGATACATGGCCAAGGCTCGTCCTGAATTCCTTATTCTCTTGGCACTGCCTCCCAAGTGCCAGGAAACGTGTCCATCACTTTGTCTGACTCCTTTTTATTGTTGAGACAGTCTTACGATGTTGCCCATGCTGGCCTTGAACTTACTATCTCCTGCCTCAGCCTCCCTGCTAAAGCTGGGACCATAGTATGTGCCACCATGCCTGGCATCATTACTTTCAAAATTATTTAGGTAAAAATCAACATAAAATTAATCTTTTCTTCTTTCTTTTCTTTTTTTTAAACATTTTTAAGAGGTTTTTATTTCATTTTTTTCTTTTCTTTTTTTAAAAATTTATTTATTTATTATATATACAATATTCTATCTGTGTGTGTGCCTGCAGGCCAGAAGAGGACACCAGACCCCATTACAGATGGTTGTGAGCCACCATGTGGTTGCTGGGAATTGAACTCAGGACCTTTGGAAGAGCAGGCATTGCTCTTAACCTCTGAGCCATCTCTCCAGCCCCATTTTTTTCTTTTCTTTCCTTTTCTTTCTTTATTTTTGTACATTTTTTATTGGTATTTATTGAGTTCTACATTTTTTTCTGCTCCTCTCCCTGCCTCTCCCTTCCCCCCTCTCAGTCCTCCCCGAAGGTCCCCATGCTCCCAATTTACTCAAGAGATCTTGTCTTTTTTTTTTCATGATATTTATTGAGCTCTACATTATTCTCTGCTCCCTGCCACTCCTCTCCCTCCTTCAGCCCTCCCCCAAGGTCCCTATGCCCCCAATTTTTTTTTCAAGAAAGGGTTTCTCTGTAACTTTGGAGCCTGTCCTGGAACTAGTTCTTGTAGATCAGGCTGGCTTTGAACTCACAGAGATCCGCCTGCCTCTGCCTCCCGAGTGCTGGGATTAAGGGCATGTGCCACCACTGCCGGCTCTTCTTTTTTCTTTTTGATATAGGGTCTTTTCTCTATATAGCCCTGACTATTCTGGAACTCTCCACGTAGACCAGGCTGGCCTCAAACTCAGAAGTCAGCCTGCTCCTGCCTGCTAAATTCTGGGATTAAGGGCGTGAGCTACTATGCCCTGCAAAAATCAAGCCATTTAATGTATTCATAGTAACGCCTGTCTGCCACCTCAATCTAGTTCTAAAACACTTCATAGCCCCCCAAGAAAACTCTCAGCATCCCAAGTCCACGGCAGCTATCCACCTCCATGCTGTGTCGGACCCTTGCACTACGCAACCTTTTATGTTTGGCTTTTCACTTAGATTGACTTGGGGTTCCTCCTGTGCTTCCACTTTTTGTTCTGAGGTCTTAGATGGTTATAGTGACGTTACATGGGGACAGCGGCATACTTCTGGGGACATAAACAGTGATGTCACAATAGGGTCTGCGTAGACTTGTGCTTCGCGTGTTGTTGTGTGTAATATTGGTCTGTCAGTGGGTCCACTTATGTCACCCGTAACACGTAGTCCTCTTTCTGAAGCTCTGGAGCTTGAAACTCAACAACCCACCCCATCCCCTCCCTTGTCCAATTCCTCCTTGGAAGAAAATTTGCCAACATCCAGTGCTGGGAGCTGTTCTGGGTGCTGAGTGGGCCACAAGGTACTCAGGGGTGACTCAGGGTGCCTGCGCAGAGCAATTCTTGCAGCAGAAAACCCAGGCTCCAAAATCCAAATGTATCAAGACAGAAACATTAACTGAGATAGTTTCCTTCGATCAGAGATGGTTCCTTGAATTTCTCACGTAGTTCATGGACGTGGACAAGGGGGTATCTACCTAGGTCTAAACCATATGTGAAATGACATTGTGGCTGGACCACATGCAAAGGCTTTGATGTCTAGGCAAAGGCAACACCTCATGGCCATTTATTAGCTGATGATGCTTTGAGGTAGTCTTGGGAATGAATGGCTTGAGGGGAGCAGCCTGCCTCCAGGTTGACAGTCAGTACCGTTTAAAACCCATGACGAGATGCCTGTCCTTGAAGACTGCAGTGGAGCACCTGGCCTCCTCCTAGGTCACTGCTGCTGGACCCCTGATCACAGGGACTGGTTGGACACCCCAACTTCTAGTGAGCAGAGCTGCTATAGACACTGGGTTGCCAGAGCTGCTGGCAGAGTTGTGACCTTGGCCATGACCTCCTGGGCATCACAGGTCAGGAGATAGATGAGCAAACACATGCACAAAAGGGCAGATGCAGAGTCCACGGTGCAGCTCCTTCAGCAGGAGGTTGTCAGGGTGCAGCAGGTTGCTCTCAGGAGGAGGTCGCTTTTTCCCATTGTAGAACATGTTAGTAAGCTTTCAACATACAGCAGTCCCTGAGATTGGCCAGTCACTATGATTAGATGCTCCCACAGTTAAATCCTCCCCAGTGCACCACTGGCAGATGTTCGGTGAGGTGCTGACGCACCCTGTGTGGGCTGGGGCTGGGGCGCTGGATGAACCAGGTGAATGGGGTAGGGGGACAGTCCTACTCGTAGGGAGCAGCCTGGGGCTGCACAGGGCACTTGAGTCTGCATAGAGGTAGACAGTGAATGGGATACCAAAAAAAAAAAGAGAACCTGTCAAGCCAGTCACCAGCCAGCAGACACACATGGGGCCCAGCCATCCATGGGAGGCGGTTGCCATCGCTGAAATCTGGAAGCCAGAAGGTGCAGCCATTGCCTCCTAGCCTCTCAGGCAAGTACAAGGCTGGGCTGCCAATCCAGGCGCTGTTGGCTCTAGCGTCTGCCATAGTGGGTGCTAGTGCAGAAATGCAAGCAGCTGGTGACAAACATCCGTCCATCACCACACGGATGACAATAAGAGATGACCCCGCACCGCAGGGTTTGCAGACAAGGAGGTAACTTTTATTTTTTTCAGATTTTGTGTGTGTTGTCTGCATGTATGTCTGTGCATTGTGTGCATGCATGGTGCCAGTGGAGGTCGGAAGATGGGGTCGGATCCCCTGGAAGTGGAGTTACAGATGGTTATGAGCTGCCCTGTGGGTGCAGGGAACCAAGCCTGGATCCCCGGCAAGAGCAAGTGCTCTTGACTGCTTAGTCTCTTCCAGTATCGGAAAGAACTTCTTTTGTTTGGTTGGTTTTTTGAGACAGGATCTCTCTACACAGTCCTGACTGTTCTGGAGTTCTTTGGTAGACCAGGCTGGCCTTGAACTCACAGAGATCCATCTGCCTCTGCCTCCCCAGTGCTGGGATTAAAGGTGTGAGTTACTGAGCCTGACCTAGGAGTAACTTTTTCAAAAATTATATTTGTTTTTTGTTTGTATTTTGTGTGTATGTTTGAGCATGTGTGCCATGGCACACTTGTGGAGGTCAGAGGACATCCTGTGGTAGCCAGTTGTCTCCTTTTACTATGGGGAATCAACCTCAGGTAGGCAGCAAATGTCTACCCGTCAAGCCATCTTGCCAAACCAGGAGTTGCTTTGTGACCCTATCCATGAAGCTGCTGACTTTTTTTTTTTTTTTTTTTTTTTTTTTTGTCTTTTTGAGACAGGGTTTCTCTGTAGCTTTGGAGCCTGTCCTAGAACTAGCTCTTGTAGAACAGGCTGGCCTCAAACTCACAGAGATCTGCCTGCCTCTGCCTCCTGAGTGATGGGATTAAAGGCATGCACCACCACTGCCTGGCTGCTGCTGACATTCTTATGGGCCAAGAAACACGCTGTGAAAGGGTGGGAGGGCTGGTGTGTCCAGCAAGGTGGGAGGCAGAAAGAAGGGGAGGGAGAGGGGTAGCAGGGCACTCATTCAGGGTTGGCTCTGGATTGACAGGCAACTGTGGTGAGCCATGAAGATCTAGGCAAAGAATATTACATGTTCTAACAGCTGCAGGGAGTGGGTGGGATGGGAGAGCTGGAGAGGGAGGCTTGGGGCTCACAACAGGAGGCCAGGGTGGGATGGCTCCGGCCTTTACCAACCCAGGTTTGGTGCCACTATCAGTTTTAGTACCGCACCTGGGGAGATGTGTGTTGCTGGCTCTCACATTTTCCTAACAGCCCCACCCTTAGCTATGCCCCATGTCTGCTCTAAGCCTTGGCTCTCCCCATCAGGTGAGCATCACTGCCGGACTCCGCTACCTGCACACGGCGCTGGAAAGTGTGTCCAACCCCGAGGACCCTGAGTGCGAGAGTGAGGGCTGGCTATTGGAGAAAAGCGTGCCCGAGACCTGGAAGGCCTTTGTGGAGAGCTTTAAGAAGCTGGGCAAGAGCAATCAGGTGGAGGTCGAAGGCGCAGACGCAGGCCAGGCCCCAGAGGCTGGCTGATGGCTTGGGGTCTCTCTCCTCAACACTTAGTGAACTCCAGGAAATGTGGATACCCCCTTGTCCAGCTGAAAGCCCAAATTTCCCAAGAAAGCCGGGCACCTACTGACTCTCCTTGACATTGGGCTTTGAAGTTCAGGATCCTTAGGGCATGCGACAAACATTTGTGAAATGGCTGCACCCATATGTGAGTGAATGAACCCTTCCCAGTGGATATGCAGTCTCACGGGCCCGCTGGCCCAGGATTCATCTCTGCCCGTGTGAGTCCAGCTCTCCCACAGGTGACTGGCCACACCAAGGCCCCTGCCCCGCTAGCGTCTGCCTCTTTTCAGTTCCAGGTTCTGCACCCGAATCATCAATCACTTGATACATAAACACAGGGTGAAAAAACCTAAGGGCCATGTTGTCTTTTCTTAATGACAGGGTTAACAGTCGCCTTTTGCTTGTTAGATAATGGGGGAGGGGCAATGGACCCCCCCACACACAGAGGGTTACCTCCACATAAGATTCCGGGATGGTGAAGAAGTGGGGGCTTCCTTCTCTTTAGCCTCACTAATTCCAGCTCGAGCCACGGGCTGCTGGCGTATCCCAGCATCCCTTCCACTTACAAAGTGCTGGGTGAGCCACCGCCTGGGGCTTGTCTGAGAAAGAACAGAGTGAGCTTGCTATCCTTCTGTGGAAGAGGAGGAACGACCAAACAAGGGTCCACTTGGGGACCAGGCCTTACCTCCTGGTGGGCTTGGGGACGTGGGTCAGGTGGCCAGGACAGTCCTGTGGAGCACTCTGTCAAGAGGAGGGGAAGGGTCTCAGGAAACTTCTGTCTCTCTCCACAAAGTCCTGCGGGAGTGCTGGAGGCAGGTTTTCTTCCCTGCGGGAGCTGCCCTTCTCCTGGGAAAGACAGGAGCTCAGTTTTGCTGGCACCCAGACTGGGGTGGCCAGTTTGGCACAGGAGTGCACTGTGTGGTTCGAACCCCTCTCAGGAGGGAAGACTCAATCAGAGATGCTGTCTTCTGAGTCCCTCAGAGCTGAGGCAGGCACCCGTGGTGAGGACCCTGAGTTTTCCACCATCCTTCAGGAGGGCTGAGGACTGTGGTGAAAGCTTCTTTAGACCCCATTGTATAACTATGCTGTCAAGAGCCGTATTAAGAGACATTAAAAGTTATATTGTATGAAACTGTTGCTAAGTGACTGTCTCAGTCCACTCTCAATAGCACGTACCACAGGATGTCCAATTCTAGCCAGTATGTGTTCAAAAACCTATGGCAGCACATGCCTATGAGCCTAGCATTTGGAAGGATCGGGAGTTCAACGTCATCTACTACAAAGTAAGTTCCAGCCAGGTGGTGGTGGCGCATGCTTTTAATCCCAGCACTCAGGAGGTAGAGGCAGGTGAATCTCTGAGTTCAAGACCACCCTTATCTATAGAGTGAGTTCCAGGAAAGGCCCCAAAACTACAGAGAAACCCTGTTTCTTAAAACCACAAAAAAAAAAAAAGGGAAAAAAAGAATAAGTTCCAAGGCTAGCCTGGGCTACATGAGACTGTGTCTTATAAATAAGTGAGGGGTTGGAGGCTAGAAAGATTGACTCAGTAATTAAGAGCGCTTGCTGTTCTTCCAGAGGACACATGTTCAGTTCCCAGCACCCATAGGTACATACTCACCTTAACTCCAGCTCCAGGAGATCCGGTGTCTTTTCCTGGCTTCCATGAACACCCACACACATGGCACCCTCCCACAGATCCATAAATAATATCTTTAAAAAATCAAGTCTTCACTGGGTGGTGGTGGCGCACACCTTTAATCCCAGCACTTTGGAGGCAGAGGCAGACAGATTTCTGAGTTTGAAGCCAGTCTGGTCTGCAGAGTGAGTTTCAGGACAGCCAGGGTTATACAGGGAAACCCTGTTTTGAGTCTCCTCCCTCCAAAAAAGAGTGTTTTTTCCATTCTGGATTTCTTAAAAACAAACAAACAAAAACAAGTTTTCCCAAATAGATAAATATAAAACTCCTTGGGCCAGGTTATAGGCAGGTGTTAACTTGGTGATCTAACAGTGCCCAGTAACACACCAGCACCAGTCCCTCAAGTTTGTGTAAACTCACGGACAGGTGTATCAGCCCTGTCTCAGGCAGGGTCACTGGTAATGACAGAACCAGGGACTTTCTTCTTCAGTGGCGTGATGGGTTAGACACCTGTCTTGTGTGTGTGAAGGCTTTTACCACTGAGCCACACCCCAGCCCAGACTTCTGTTTAGACTGTGGCCCAAGTTGGTCTGGAACTTGCTATGTAAACCAGGCTAGCCTCAAACCCGGCCTCTTTTTTTTTTTTTTTTTAAGTTTTTGAGATGCAGTCTCACTGTGTAATGCTGATTGGCCTGGAACTTTCTATATAGACCAGACTGGCCTTGAATTCACAGAGATCCACCAGCTTCTGCTTCCTGAGTGCTGAGATTGAAGGCCTGCATCACTATTATCTTGACCCAGCCTTCTTTAGTAAAGTAACAGTTGGTGGCTTCCTATGCTGAACACCCAGAGAGGCAGGCAGGACTCAGCTCAGGTAAGGGCCCACAACTCCCTTTGGCTTCAAGCTCAAGACTAAGCCATCAACAAATAAACCCCAAGTAACCTCAATATGAGCTAAGAAGATTAGCGAGCTCCTGCAGGGCAGGCTCCCAGCCCTCCTCACCCGCACCTGCTAGGCCAGCAGGTTTGCAGCTTAGCTGGAACAATGAGGTCCTCTGACCCACAGGGTGGCGAGTTCTTGCTGTGCCAGTGGCTGAGCTGAACCTGCGGAAGCTATGGAGTCCACAAGACGGTGGGAGAGATGCTTGCCCACTTCTCAGTGGACGTGGATTGGCTGCGGAGGGGGACAGCGTGATGGAAGGAACGCACAGCCAATCAGGAAATAAAAACCTGCGTCCACACAAACCCTACACAGGAGTGTTTGAAAGCACAGGCTGCTCACCAACAATCACCCAGTCGTTTACATGGTGACTGCATTAACCTCGGCAGAGTGGAATCTACTAGCACCCAGAGACCTGTGAGGCTCTCAAATGTCTGTGCCCTGGGCTTGTGAGGCCATGTTAGCTGTGCCCCCCTTCAGTGGAAGGCCTCACAGGCTGGACATGCCCTGGGGAGCCAAGTCATGAAAACTGAGTCCCATTCCATTTCTGGCTTCTCCAAGGCCACTCTTGCTTTTAATACTTTTATAAACTGTATCTCATATATTCCAGGCCTCAGACCCATTGTGTACCTGAGATGACCTTGAACTCCTGATCCTGCCAAGTGCTGGGGTCGTAGGTTACGTGCCACAGCAGTTTCTGCGGTGCTGGGATGAAACTCGGGGCTTCGTGTATGTGAGGCAGCTAACTGAGATACGTTCTTCAGGTTGAAAATGTATCAGTACACAAAGAAGCAGGCTGGGGAGGCACCTGATGTGAGGCCAGTCACCTAACATTCTGGAAGGAGTGCAGGACAGAGGAGTGAACCACGTTCAGGGCAGAGGAGGGGAGGGGCCTGAAGGGACATCCTGGGGAGACAGGCCATTCTCATTCTTAGTTGTGGTAGTTGTCAAACACTGTGTACATTTGTCAAAATGTAAAAAACAACCCTGTGTTCTAGGAAGGGTTACTTGTACTGTTTGTAAAGAAGACCTTAGTAAACACCATTCCGTAACAGTAGGGATAGAGCAGCTGGGCAGTGGCAACCCACGCCTTTAATCTCAGCACTTGGCAGCCAGAGGCAGGCGAATCCCTGAGTTCAGGGCCAGCCTGGCCACTACAGACCAGTTCCAGGATAGCCAGTACTACACAGAGAAACCCAGCAGCCACTGAGACACTTGCCCTGGGGCAGGAGTCAGCTGGAGGCGCTGGAGAGAGCCTGATGCCTGGCAGTGTCCAGGTAAGAGGATTCTGAGAGCACAGAACTCTGCTCTGAATAAATCCCCTTCTTGTCCACATCTCAAGCACCAAGCGCCGGCTGAGTGAACATGGACTGGCAGGGAGGCAAACAGGCAAGACCAAGCAAGAGCGCACACGTGCAAAAGTCCCACACAGACAGACCTTGAGCTGAGGTCTGGAATGGCCCTGGAGGCTTCTAGGGCTCAGAGATAGCCAGCAGGAAACCTGATCAGCTGAGAATGTCCATGCTCCCCGGGAAGGTCAGTGAGGCTTGGGTAGTGGCCATAAATGACACTAATAGTTTAAGCCTCTTAAATTTTAGGCTAATATCAATGTCCCACTTTTGCAGCAAGGTGACACGGGAGCTTTGCCGGGTGTTGTGTGTGTGAAACAACAGAAGACAGAAGCAACTGAAGTAATGCCAACATCTAGAGCCTTTATTTGAATATCTTTAAACTGTTTACATATGATACATTCCAAACTTTACAAGTTGTCCACAGATATTAAAATTATAGCCAATTTATTAAACATAAGATTTTCCCTGATATGGAAAGCATGTGATATAAACATTTCTACAACAAAAACCATGCGAAATAAAAAGTCAGATGTGTTGGTAGGAACAAGAAACCATCTTAACATCGCCACACAGACAGTGCAGGCTGCAGATAGGTGGGAATTCACTGCCCAGACCCTGACATCTCCGGAGGGAAAGGCAGGGCCGCCCTCTCAGTCCTGATCCCTGACCCCGGAAGTGTCGGGATGACTCAGCTGAAATGAGCTCTGTGCGCTCAAGATCTTTTCTCCTTTCTGGGTTGGTACCAGCATTGAACCCACGGCCTTACTCATGCTAGCCAGCACTCTAGCACTAGGCTCACGCCCAGAGAGGTCTCCATTTTAAATTTAAGAATGGTGAGCAGGTGAAAAGCCTAGAGAAGCTGAACTTAAAAGTCTGAAGAAACTGCATGTGTCAAAGGTCAAAATAAACATCAGTTACAACATCCACGGCCCATTCAGACCATGTCAAGGGAAGGCTAGAGGAAGGGAGAGCATGAAAGAATTTCACTTGGGCTTCCTGCTGCATAACCGCTTAGCTCTTGAGCCTGTGTCAAGCAGAAGAGCGAAGTGAAGTCCATTCTTTGGAGGGGAGGCGGCTCCTCACATGATCCTGGAGACTGTGCTAGCTATCTTTCTTTTAGCCTCTGGTCTGGGCTTCGGACCTTCCTGGGATACTGTGGCATGGAGGCAGCTGAGTGGAATAGAACTTGTGGTTGAATTTGAAAGGCTGAGTGATCGGGCTGTTAGAAGGCTTAGAAAAGCCGATAACCTCTTCCGTTCATGTGGCCTCAGCCCACATGGAGAGCAGAGTTCACCTCTTTGTTGTATGTGAGCTCTCTTCACGCCTGCCGTGTGCAGTGTGCCAGAGTTGTAACTGCGGCACCAAGCGGCTATAGTTCTAGCAAGGCGCCTCTTAGCTAATACCTAAGAAGAATAGAAGTTTGAGTGCACACCGCTGGAGGAAGGGCCTGAACCCACTGGCAGACAAGGAGCAACACATCTAATCCAGGAGACGTGGAGTAGGGCGAGGAGCCTCAGAACACTGGCTGTGATTGTTTGGTTGAGGCAGGGTCTCAAGTCATCCAGGCCTCAAGCTCATAACAGAGTTGAAGCCCTGAATCCCTGGTTTTCCTGCCTCAGCCTCCCAGGTGCTTACACCTAGCTGAGCTCTCTCCTGTCTGCTACTGTCTGGCTGAGGCTGCACACACTCTGTTCACCTCAGAGCAGGAAGTTATTATCTGAAAACCTAGGAGGTCCTTTCCATTTCCAAAGTCCTTTAATTGAGTAAGCCAAAAGTCTTGCCAGAAACAGGTAAAAGCCAACCATCCACAGCTGTGAAACCAACCATCCACAGCTGTGAAGCCAACCATCCACAGCTGTGAAGCCAGCTGCTCTCCTCCTAGTTCTCCTGTTAGTGTCCCCAGCCTTCTAGGCCACGCAGAGAAGAGAATCCCAGCTTCAAATTCAACTGCTTTGCTCTTGGAGGTGAGGTCCAGTCCCAGAGGTGCTGAGGCAGCAAGGTGGGAAGTGTTGTCTGATGGGCCCCAGGGCTCCGTTAGCCTCTGCTGAACAGTCAACAACTCCCACACCATCAGTGATGTGGAATGGCTCAGGCTACTGGCAAGTGAAGCAGGCAACCTCCAAAGGAGCTCGGCTCTGTCTAGAAAAGTGTCTCAGGCCAGGACAAATCTGAGGGATGCAGCAATAAAATCTGGCGGAAATATGATTTTCATCAGTCTCTGGAGCCAGAAACTAGGAAAATAAAACTGGGAAGAAAAGCTTAAATAAAGACTTTATTTCAAAATAGATTCAGCTGAACTTATTTTCTGTTGTCTTTCTGGAAAAGCCAGCTGGGTAACAAAACTCCAAGTTCAAGTTTTTGGTAGAGGAGTGATTATAAATGCTGCCAGTCAATGCCGACCAGGGTTTGGTTGGCCTCCTGCGCGTGTCCAATTTCCTCCGTGATACTGTGCTGCTGCCATAGCTTCTGGATCTTTCGAAACCGCTCTTGGCATAAATGTAATGGATTTCCTCGTCTAGAAGGAGACACATGTCACTCACATGCACTCACATGCTTGTCCATCCCTCACGTCCCAGCCCTCTGTGCTAGGAAGGGTGCATGGAACTACTTCAGATTCTGCCCTCTCCATCCCATGCTGAGCATGGCTGCAGACACGGACACATTATGGAGCTACTTCAGATTCTGCCCTTTCCATCCCGTGCTGAGCATGGCTGTAGACATGGACACACATATATACACATACACCACACACATGTTCTACAGGGTTGCTGGGAACACGTAGGCCACGTAGCCCTAACAGCCCTCCCCTCTCCACCTCCTCAGCACTGGGACCATGAGCATGCAGCTGTTCACACGGGTTCTGAGGATCAAACCCGGGCCCTCATGCGTGCATGGCAAGCACTTTGTCAATGGAGCCATCTCCCTATCTGCTCACAGCGTTCTCAGGCTGGGAAATGAACATAAAGCAGGCGGCAGGTGCCCTCCATGGAAACGAGTTCACAGGTAACAAAGCTACCTCCAGCAGAACTGGTGCCTAGGTGTCAGCATGGCTGACTTCAGGACCTCCTGGCTCAGGGTCAGCCTCCTTAAGCCCCAGGCTGGGTGTGTACCTGAGTCCCTGGTCCGTCTCTCCGTAGTCATCAAGGTAGGGAGGAGAATAAAAACATCCTTTGGTTTTGCCAGCTAAAAATAGCACCTGACATTCCCGTACTCTGTGGAGAAAGCATTCATCACTGTGCATTTATACAAGTAACCTAGGTGTTGATTAAGCTTCAAATGAACAAGGGTTTACGTAAGAAAATAAAGAACTAAATGAAAGCCCAGGGTTAGAAGAGAAGAGCAACTATAGCAGAAAGACACCTGACATTAACAAGCTGTCTGCCCAAGTCTTCAGTGGAACTAAGATGGCTGTAACGTACTTGGTAACGACATACTACAAATGCATACAGTGACTCTGGAGTGAGAACCCAAAGCTCCAATAGTAGAATTTAAAACTGCTAAGTGTGAGAAAGACAGCTAATTTCTAAACATGAAATACTACTGATCATTTCATCACAATTACAGAAAAATACTCGTTTGGAAAAATATGCATAAGCCAGGCAGTAGCGGCGCACGCCTTTAATCCCAGCACTCAGGAGGCAGAGACAGGAGGATCTCTGTGAGTTCGAGACCAGCCTGGTCTACAGAGTAAGTTCCAGGACAGGCTCCAAAGCTACAGAGAAACCCTGTCTTGAAAAACAAACAAACAAACAAAAAGGGGGAAAATTATGCACATTTCCTAAGTGTTCCTTTGTTTGAATACAACACCTGACTACGGCCTGTGGCTGTGCATAGAAACTCTAATAGTACCTAGTGCAACAGAAGAAAAAGTTGATGCTGTTTCTTAAATAACGATTTATTAATTTGTGTTTACATGTAAGTGTGTGAGCCCACAGAGGGCAGAAGGAGGCATCAGACCCCTGGCACTGGAGTTACAGGCAGTTGTGAGCTGGATGCTGAGAACCAAACCCAGGTCTTCTGCAAGAGCAGCCAGCGCTCTTGTGCCCTGTGTCCCCAGCCCCTGGACGGTTTGTTTTTTTGTTTTTTTTGAGACAGGGATTCTCAGTAGCTATGGAGCCAGTCCTGGAACTTGCACTATAGCCCAGGCTGGCCTCTGGCCTCGAACTCACAGAGATCCGCCTGCTTCTGCCTCCCAAGTGCTGGGATTAAAAGGTGTGCACCACCAACGCCCGGCTGGAGGGGTATTCTTAACTGGGTTTGGAGAGGACACCCGGGACAGGGCAGTTTCACATTTATGGAGGCCAAAGGGGAGCTGAGCTGTCAGCTGGGCACTTGTGGAAGAACCTGCAGAGTCAGCAGGAGCCATGCAGGGAGTGTGAGAACCTGGACCTTCACAGTCCTCATACAGTGACACAGTGGCTTCAGACCCTGCAGCGCTATTTTCTTGTGCCCACCCTAGGAGCAGGGCCTCACCTTAGGAAGATGCCAGCCCCGGAGCCGCAGGAGTAGGTGTGTGCTGTGCAGGCTCCAACATCCTCCCCCTCCAGCTCAGCTTGGCAGCAGTAGCTCTGAGAGCAGAGGAGAGTTCCACACACGAGGCAGAGAGTTGGGGCTCTGCTTTTGTCGCCACCTGATTTGGGGCACCTCCAAGACAAAGACACAAGAACACATCACTGCTCTGAAGGAGTGTGGCTACAGAACCCTGGAACATCAGAGACACCCAGGGGAGCAAGAGCTGTGGAAAGCAAATGAGAGCACTGTGTGAAAGGTGAGATTGTGCTACTGCACAGCCGCAAAGCACTATGGAGCAGTGAGAAGGATGTGGACCGTCATGGGCACATCTCAGTCAGTGTGCAGAGCACTGCAGACATACAGCTACTCAAGTGAAGATGTGTAAAGTCACAATTGCTGTTTGAAGACAGTGTGGTTAGCATCTTAGCCACACAGGGAAGGGAGAGAAGAAATCTCAACCGAGAGCCTGCCTCCATCAGCGTAGCCTGTGAGTGAGTCTGTGGGGCATTTTCTGGATTGCTAATTGACGTGGGAGGGCACACAGCCCGTGTGGGCACTGCTATCTCTAGAGTTGAGACAGCCAGTAAGCAGCCTTCTTCCATGGTCTCTGGTTCAGTTCCTGCTTCCAGGTTCCTCCTTTGAGCTCCTGCTCTGACGCCCCTCAATGATGGAGTATGATCTGGGAGCCAGACAAACCCTTTCTCCTCTCCACTTTGGTGAGTGTTTTTATCAGTGTTTTACCAATGAAGTAAACTGGGGCAGAGGCTCGACATCACACTTAGAGCAATATAGTCTACAGAACAAGAAGGTGAGGCCCAGACAGGAGATGCCCAGGGCATCAACTATCCTGGCGATGCTGTATTTCTTATGAAAATGTTTTTTTTTTTAAGATTTATTTACTTAATTTATGTATGAGTGTTCTATCTGCATGTATGCCTTTATACCAAAAGAGGGCATCAGATCCCACTAGAGATGGTTGTGAGCCACCTGGGTTGCTGGGAATTGAACTCAGGACCTCTGGAAGAGCAGCCAGTGCTCTTAACCGCTGAGCCATCTCTCCAGCCTGAAAGCGCACTCATCATGCCGTCTGCACACCAAGTGTTTAAAAACTCATTAAGAATCACAAAAGCTCTTATTAAAGTGCAATTATTATTCAGAAACACTTCATTCTTGCCACCTTCCACCTCTCGTTCCATGCCCTACTCTGAAACATGGCAAGAGACATTTCCTAACCATGCTATGGAAAGGACTGTTGACTTCTCTTCCCCAAACAAAACAAAGAGCCACCACCAAACCCATCCGATTGTCTGTGTAAGGGGCAAGGCATCAAGAGAACTTACGAGAAATTGGACGCTTGGTTAATGAGGCTGCTGTAATCCTCTGGAAGGTCGATCAGTTTGTTAGAGCCTCTTGGGTAGCTAAGAAATTAGAAACATGAAGAGCCCAGTAAATTCATGGTCATGTTATAGTTATGTGAGGTTAATTCTTGACTAAGTCAATCAAGGGAGGTTGAACTAAGCAACTGATGGCCTACCACGGTGTAAGCCAGAGAAGACAACTAAAAATGCTCTTGCTTACTTACTATCCAGTTGCTGGGAGGCCATTTGCCATCAGCAGGCCTGGAGGCTAGGGTATGAATCCTTCTCTTGTAACCAGGGGCTTGTAGGACTAGGGATTTAAACTGCAGGACTCCCACTCTACGAAAGTAGATCTGGGTGAATTTCAGGCTGTGGCAGACAGGACATTCTGAACCAGAAAGGCCATTAACAGAGATCTAGTTAAACCCCTAAGATTATATTCTCTAGCTGGAGGCTTTGGCAAAGAAGGACACATCACTGCATTCTCTGCATTAGGTAATCCTAATGGGTCTGCCACTCTTTTTGCAGCAAAGGCCTACCCAGGGAAACCGTCTGTAGTAGAGAAGTTAGAAAGAGTATAAAGTCTGCCTAAAATGACTCTCACCCTTGAGAGTGTTCAGTAACTCTATCCAACACTGGTGAAATGGCTTCAGCGGTAGAGGTGCTTGGTGCCAAGCCTGTGGCCCTCAGTCTAAGCCCTGGAATCCACAGGGTGGAAGGAGAGCATTGATGCCTGCAAGCTGTCCTCTGACCTCTACACATAGGCTGTGCCACATGTGCACCCACATTCACACACAAATAAAAATGAAAAAAACAAAACAAAATCGCTTTTCTTCTACACTATGCTGTATGTGTGTTGTCTGGATTCTGTCAATGCAGCCCCTGGGATGGGCTGGCAGACTGACCCAGTGATGGCAATGTCTTAGACATGCTCAGCAGGAGTGCTGAGGTCAACAGTGACACCTTCAGTTATCTGCCCCCTTTCCAGCAAAAGTTTGGTGGCTGCAGGAAGGAGGAGAGATGAGGGCACTCACTCTTGGCTTCTATCCGTGGGGCACAGTATGAAAGTGCATCCATACAATTTGGGACTGATGGCGAAGGTGTGTGCTTACGAGGGGTGAGCTGAAGGGACAACAAGACTACACCTATCTTCTTTCAGTCACATTGATTCTGGGACTTGAAGGAACTCAGAAAGAGTTGAGCTTCAAGCCCAGTCAGTACTCAGGGCCTCTTTCTCAGTGTGCGGCACCCTGAGCCTGTGGCTGCTCAGCACAGGAATGCTGTATGGTTATCTACTTGTCTACTCTGTAGCTGTTGCTAAGACAGCGTGGACCTCCCCATGGGGTGCTTTGGACAGCACTTGCTAGTTACACCACCATCAACTCCAGTTTTAAGAGAACACACATGCCAGAATTAGAAAACCACATCTATATTTTGAAAGTCTGCCAATTACTCTGAGGTGTACTTCAAGTTAAGAAGAAGTACTGTGTCACTGGGAGTGGTGGTGCACGCCTTTAATCCCAGCATTCGGGAGGCAGAGGCAGGTGGATCTCTGTTAGTTAGAGGCCAGCCTGGTCTACAGAGTGAGTTCAAGCATAGCCAGGGTTTCACACAGAGAACTCCTGTCTTGAAAAGCAACAACAACAACAAAGCAGCAGCAACACCATGTCCCACAGGAATGCTGCTGGCTAAGGGTGGAGGTGGGTGATAGGCAGCCATTTCAAATGTGAAAACTGGAATCACACATGTTCAAGCTCATCAGACCAGGCATTCTCATTCCTGATGTGTATGCGCAAATAGGCAATCTCATCTTGTCTTCTGATTAACACGGCGGTGTGGACTCAAGGAGCAGCAGGCTTGAGCAATGAGGCACTTGTGTGATCCAGAGGAATGCTTTGCACAACCAGAGCTCAACTAATGCACAGAGGCAGAGGGAAAAAATGGGAAAGAACTGGCCGTGACTGGACAGTCACTAGGGTTGCTGTGGTGGTGAGGTGACTTCCTCCCAGCTGACATGGAGCAGGGAGAGACTCTGGCGGCTCCACACTCACAGTGTAACAAGCACCCAGCTGGCCTGCACATTGATGGGGCCGCCCGCAAGCAGCCTTGAGGAGAGAGGTGAGGTCGTCAGAGGCCCCACCTGAGACCCAGGTGCCCCTCCCAGGCTCTCAGCAGCTTTGATCTGGGGCAGGGGAGTCTGGGTACGGAGGGTGCAGGGGTGTCTGGGATTCCAGTGACATGGGTCTCCTGAGCAGTCGCCGATGCTGGAGTGAAGCTTTTCAGTCACCCTTGCTCTCAGTAACTCCTTGCCTAAATCCTTACAAGTGTCAAGTAATTCCTAAACTTACTGGCTGGAACTGTTTCTTTGGTCTGTTGATATCTCAGGAGAGACACCCAGTCCATGGAACCTCATACCATCCCCGGTATTTGGATAATTTGAAATTCTCCATAATGAAAGACAGGATAAAAAGAAAAGAAAAACAGCTAACAAAACCCAGGATGAAGAGTTACATTTCTAAAAGCAGTTTCCCAAAGCACAATTCCCCAGACACAGCTGACTCTGTTTCTTTTCCCTACCAGGGCACAGTGCATTTGTGTTCTTGTCTGACTCCCAGCAGGAGACTGACAGGCTGATCCAAGATGCTCTATCTGTGAAGTCCTGGATCCTGAGGGCCACAGCACTCACATCCCATGTTGCTTCTCGCCACCCCCCCCCATACCCGACCTCCTCGAACTTACCTTATTGCGCCTCTTTCACCGTTCAGATAGCTTTTAACTTCACTGTTCTGGCACCAACTTTAAGGCAAACAGAGGAAGGAATTTATTTTGTGAGACAGGGTTTACTGTGTAGCCTAGCAGGTCTCTGACTGGTTTGTTATGGACTCTGTTTCCACAGGTGTCCGTGTTGCTGTGTTGTTTTGTTTGCTCATATGGGGTCCCCCTTTAAAGTCCAGGCTGGCCTCAAACTTCAGACCCTCCTGCCTGCTAGGATTACAGGCATATGCCATCATACCTGACTTTTCAGACATAAAAAAAAAAAAAACCGTGATGAAACACAGATAAGCCTGACCATTTTAATCATTATGAATTTGACAGTTTTCTGGCAGTAAGAAATTCAGACTGTTGTATTGCATCATTACCATCCATCTCCAGATCCGTCTCATCTGCTCTAACCGAAATCCATCTCATGAAACACTGCCTTGGCTTTGCCCCCATAACCTCTACTCAGATTCCTGCAGACACATGCTATTGTCTTGTCTTTATTATTTGAGACAGGGTCTCAGGATGTGGCCCCAGGCTGGCCTTGAATTTATAGCAAGCCCACCGCCTGCCTCAGCCTCCCTTACAGGTGCTGGGATTACAGGTGGCTGTCACCACCTTTATACTTCAGCTTAAAGATCTATGAAGTAGGACTGGTGTGGGGGTGCATACCTGCAGTCCTAGCCCTCAGGAGGCCTAGGCAGGAGGGGCTGAAGTTTGAGGCCAGCCAGGACAATAAAGGGAGACCCTGTATCAGCAAACAAAACAACACGGCAACACAGACAGCTGTGTAAACAGTCTATAATAGCCAGTTTCATGAAGGAAGTAACATTTCCTCACGTACTTCCTCTTCCCCTCCAGGCAAACTTTACCTACTAGGTTGGCAGCAATCTTACCCTGCAGCCAAATCCTTAGCTAAATTCCACCATCTTTCTCTTAAACATTTATTTATTTTTGAGACAGAGTCTCACTACGTAGCCCTGGCTAGTATGGAACTTGCTATAAAGACCAGGCTGGCCTTACACTCACAGAGATCCACATCTGCCTCCTGAGTGCTGGGGTTAAAGGTGTGCGCCACCCCACTTGGCAAAACACCCTAATTCTCATTAAATTGAATTATGTACTAAATCCTATCAGGTTCAGTAGCTTTCCACTGAAGAACTCTGAAATATGAAAAGATAAGGCTTATTTCATAAACTATTAGGGAATGCAGAAAAATATCCAAACAAACATTACCTTTCGACCAGACAGTTCATGATGTCACTGTTTTCTTGGAAGAGGTGCATGAGGTTGGCTGGCAGGGAAAGGTAGTTACACAAGTGTTCAAAATGGCTGGTCCCAGAGACTGTATGGGGAAGAAAAGAGACACAGACACCCACAGTTGCATCCCATGCAGATGTGAAAAGAGCTAGTTCTTCCTTTTCTTTTTGTTTTTGAGACAGGGTTTCTCTGTGTAGCCCTGGCTGTCCAGGGGCTCCCTCTGTAGACCAGGCTGGACTCGACCTCCTGCACCTAGTTTATGAGTAATAGATAAACTGAACCTTGCTGTGGGTAACATAGAAACCGACACAAAACAGGCATTTCTGAGACCTAAAGCGCTGTGTAAATGCTCATTCAACAGAGGTTCTCACAGTTAGGAGCTTCCTGGGATTCAGAGGCAGAGCACGTATGCAAAGCTGTACATTGGCATTCTACAGGTGGATGTTTTCCCAGGCCAATTACCTATGCTCTCAGTAATCAAGCGTATTTGTTTATTGTTTTGTTTTCTTAGAGTGCTGGGGTTGAACTCAGGTCTAAGCGTGCCAAGCAAGCCTCACCTCTGAGCTTATTTTTATTCTACTTTTCATTTTATTTTTATTAATTTTTTTATTTTCATCTTTGAGACAGGGTCTCTCTGGGTAGCAATGGCTGTCTTGAAACTCATTATGTAGATTACACTGGCCTTGAACTCACATAGCCACCTGCATCTGCGTCCCAGTGCTGAGATCAGAGTGCATCACCATGCCCAGCCTTGTCGTTCTTCTACATGGCTGGAGCAGATGACTATGAACTTTCCTACCTTGAAGGTCTGGTGGGGCTGGAACTCCATTTAAGTAATGGAAAAACAAGGCGGAGCACTTGAGGAAAGGCGTGATGGCAGCCTGGACACTCCGCCACAGGTGCCAGCCAGAGGGCGCTTCTTCCAAGGCACTGAGAAGAGAAAAGAAAGACAGTGAGAACAGATCCCTGCAGCAAAGGCTGAGCGTAAACAAGACTGACACTAGGAATTGATGATGCTATGGTGAAGAGGAGTGGGCCAAAGTAATATAGCCACATATACAGAAAAGTTATAAAATAAAAACCCAAACTGGGTGCAGTGGCGCACACCTTCAACCCCAGCACTCGTGAGGCAGAGGCAGATGGATCGCTCTGAGTTCGAGGCCAGTCTGGTCTACAAAGCAAACGACAGGACAGCTAGGACTGTTACACAGAGAAACCCTATCTTGAAAAACCACACATATGCAAAACCAAACACGAACAAAAAGCACAAAGAAAACCCCAGCAGTTGACCCAGAGCCTCACGCCACCACACACTATCCCGACACAGTGCTTCCCCTCACACCACCACACACTATCCCGACACACTGCTTCCCCTCACACCACCACACACTATCCCGACACAGTGCTTCCAGCTAGCTTGTCTTACATGGCTGCACCCACAGCTACCTACAGCATTCTACATACTGTAATCATTGTATTTCAGAAACACTGATCACAAGTGACATCAAACTATGCCCCTAGAAACATCTGGCTCACTTTCAGCTCCTTGTTGGCATAAATAACACCAGAATATGTCTGTAAATACCTGTAGGTTTTTCTGTATGTTAGATTACCTCATTAGTGTGGATTCTCGACGGGATAACTCAAAGACTTTTCTTTAATGTGTATATATACATGTATGGTGTATCCAAATGTGTGTGTCCCTCAGAGGCCAGAAGAGAATGTTGGATGCCTGCTCTCTGTCACTCTCCTTTTATTACTTTGAGGCAGGGTCTTTTCCTGAGCCTGGAGTTGTGCTGGAGGACAGTGAGCATCAGGAATCCTCCTGTCTCCGCCACCCACAGGGCTTTTTACACAGTGCTGGGATTCAAACCAGTTAATGCAGCAAGCACTTCCCTGCACTCCTGTAGGCTCTTGATTCACACTGTTGAGACCCAAGTGAGACTGCTGTTCCATGACATAGCAACACCAGTATGTGCTCTTCTAGTGATCTCACTGTGTTTCTGCTGTTCCTGGATCATCTGACAAACACATCATACTAATCTGATTTGCGTTTTGAAATTGCTGATAACTTATATCTTAGGAGAGCATCTTCAGAGTGTATCTGCCCACTAGCTGGCATCTGATTGAGCAAACGAAGGACTCACTACCAAGTAAGCATGAAGCTCCAGACATTATTATCCTTCTCTCAGAGAATTAATTGTGTCAGGGCTACGAGTAGTCACTCCTAGATCTTTAATACAGTACTACACAGCAATTTCCCCTGGTTAACAAGCCAATTCCTTTCTCATGCTGACCCCTACTGACCCACGCTGGCATATGGGAAGTACCTCCATTAAAGATTGGGGTCTCACCTTCCAGTAAACTGGTGAAGTGTTTTGTGCAAAGAGAGAACAGCTAATTCTTCTTCCCCACAGGGATTTTCTTGATCCATGCCATTCTCTTCTGAAAGACAAAGGCACACTGTGGTTTCCA
Source organism: Ondatra zibethicus (assembly GCA_004026605.1). Classification (NCBI taxonomy): domain Eukaryota; kingdom Metazoa; phylum Chordata; class Mammalia; order Rodentia; family Cricetidae; genus Ondatra; species Ondatra zibethicus. Next base: position 24,318 of record PVIU01003716.1, read on the forward strand.
TTCCGATCGCGTGCTGAAAGGTTAGATAAGTACACCTGCAAGCACTCAAACATACCCACACACTCACATATTACAGGAAATAAATACACAGGAGTTTCATTTTCAGGTGTGCAAGCAGCACTGATCTCCATCTGACTGCTGAGCCAGCACTATACTGTGGGTAGTGTTAACTAGCACACTGGGTTGCTACCCGTCCACCATCCAGCGAGGACTATCAGCAACACATGGTCTTACAATGTTTGAAAGCAGGATGCCTGAATGGGAACCTAGCTTAAGAACAAGCTCACTGGTTGCGAACGAAGCATGTGAGGGAGAACAGAACTGGCGTTCTCAAACATTCAGCTGGGCTTAATTCATGCTGTTCACAGATTAATGAACTAAATGGAAAAAAGCAAAACAATAGGGGATTTTCACAGGAGAAAGAAATTTAATTTAAAACTTTTTATAGGAAGACAAACAGAAATAGTAAGTAACCTGACTGTAATTTATTTACTTGCTCTCCCCCAAACATGTTTGTTTGAAACCGAGAAACTCAAGTTCATGAAGCTGAAAGCTCAGCACTAGGAGTTACCTGTACATGAGGTAAGTAAGATCTGTACGATGTGTGCCATGGTAACCAGATGGAAGATGTGCAGGTCTCCAGTACCGAGGCTGCTTCCTGAGAAGTCCTGACACTGCAGAGCCGGGAATGCGAGCACCAGGCCCACCTAGACACCAAACAGAACATCAGCACAGGCCTCTCCTCATGGCCACACACTTCTGTGTTCTCCTGGGATCTCTTCCAGCTTAGCCCTCCATTTAAACTTAAAAGGGAGGAAGGGCACCATCTGAAAGCCCACGAGGACTGGCTCAGTGAGCTTACTGGAACTGAAAGGCCTGAAGGGTCAGTTACTATTATTTCATTTATCCAGTGGATTCCCCTATGAACGGACTGCTGGTAATGATAAAAAATAGAAAATTAGTATTTTCGTTTCTTAACATTTATTTTTTGTGTATGCATCCAAGAGTGTGGAGATCAGAAGACACGACCTCCGTGTGGAGTTGTGGTGAACACATACCACATAAAACATGCAAGAATGAAGTGATGCTGGGCGGTGGTGGCGCACACCTTTAATCCCAGCACTTGGGAGGCAGAGACAGGTGGATCTCAAGTGAGTTCTAAGCCAGCCTGGTCTACAAAGCGAGTTCTAGGGCAGCCAGTACTACACAGAGAAACCCTGTCTCGAAAAACAAAAACAAACAAACAAAAACTATGAAGTGATGTCGTGTACAAAGAAAGGGATGGAAGCAGATATACTAAATGATGTGAGACCAGAAAGAAAATACAGCATGTGTAGCATGTTTTCTTTCATCTGTGGTATCTAGATTAAAAAAAATAATAATAAAAAGGAGAAGAGGGGTCCAGAAAGTAGGAGGGACAAGAGAGGGAGAGGGGAGGGGGAGGTGAATATGATCAAAATATGATATATATATTTTTTTTCTTTTTTTTTCCATAGGGAAAGCTACTGTTTTATATAATGAACATACCCTAATTTAAAAAGTACAAAAAAGGGAGGGAGGCAGTCTGTCATTAATTATTGTGGCCGCAGGGCTAGATCTGTTCAGATTTCCTAAAATGCACAAAACCACTAAATGGATTGTGCATAGATGTCAGCATTACTTATACAGCCATTGTTATTTTTACCTCTTAAGTGGGTTAAAAGCAGACAGCTATATTACAGATCTCAGTCACAAAGCCAAATAAGAGAGGAAGCATACCCAGACACCCGGACCTAGGCTCCTCAAAACCTAACTAGATCCAGATGTACCGACATCCATGATGACAGCGCCTTCCAAGGGCCTTTCTGGCTAGAGACTCATCACATCCCAGGGAGTGTCATAGAGTGCAGTGAAGAGGACGCAGAGCAAACTGTAAACACTCACCAGTAAATGAAACATGTCAATGTCTAATATGCACGGGAGGTCTTCATAGCTGTCATTAGGCACCAAGGCTAGAGATGGAAGAAGACACATTGCACACTTCAGATGCCAGCATCAGCACAGAAGCGCGGCAGAGCAAACCTTCATTGTGATGGAAACATTAGACTCCTACACATAAAATTCCCAAGGACCAGAAGCTACTGGAACATAGATGGTCATAGACACTGGAACACTCACATGCGAAGAGTTTACAGAAGTGTCCTTGCACCACGGGAAGTGACGCCACTGTCCAATGTGCTGCTGCAAATCGTGTCAGAGACCTGAGACAGTCGTCCTGAAAGAAAGAAGTCTTTACAGTTACCAGAGGAAAGAGTAGACCCCTTCTAATATACTATGAAACAAACAAAAAGCAAGCCCCAGTAGCCCACAAACAAGTTCTTTAGCATCTGTACAGAACATGGGCTTTACTGAGTGCTCTTACCAGTCTACACGGCAGAGGTCCAAACAGTGGCTTCTCTTCATCACTCAAAATCCTTTCTAAAGATTAAAAATGGTTAAGAATGTAAATTGAATGCCATGTATATTTTATTTTCCTAAAAGCTACTTTCTTTGCACATTTTTGAATAAGTTCTATTATTTCTGAAGAGAATACAATTTTTTCAGGTTTTAGCATCATCCCCTCCCTACTTCATAGTGTTTCTATGTGTATCCCTGGCTGTACTGGAACTCACTCTGTTGATCATGCTGGCCTTGAACACAGAGATCACCCTGTCTCTACCTCCTGAGTGCTGGGATTAAAGGTACCACTATGCCCAGCAAGATTTTTACCATCTTTAAGTCATTTTGCAAGAATTCACTTTGGATGAAAGAAAAAAATAACTTGCCCTATAGATCAGGCTGGCTTCAAGTTCAGAGCTCCACCTACCTCTGCCTACGGAATGTTGGGATTAAACTGTGTGCCACCATGCCCAGTGTACTTGCTGTTCTTGCAGAGGCCTTGGCTTTGGTTCCCAGCACCCACTTGGTAGCTCACAACTATCTGTAATTCTAGTTTCAGGGGATCTGATGCCCAATTCTGGCCTTTTCAGGTACTAGGTTCACACACAGTACACAGACACACATGCAGGCAAACATTTGTTCACATAAAATTAAGAAAAAAACCCTATTGGGTCCCTCAATTCATAACCACATCTCATTTGTTTTCTGTTGCTGTATTTATTTATATTGTCAAATAGACCAGCATTTTGCTGGTTTACAACTCTTTTTTTTTTTTAAAGATTTATTTATTTATTATGTATTCAGTGTTCATGTATCCCTGCAGGCCAGAAGAGGGCACCAAATCTCATTACAGATGGTTGTGAGCACATGTGGTTGCCGGGAATTGAACTCAGAACCTTTGGAAGAGCAGGCAAAGCTCTTAACCACTGAGCCATCTCTCCAGCCCCCTCCTGTTTTCTTTTTTTTTAAAAATATTTATTTATTTATTATGTATGCAATATTCTGTCTGTGTGTATATCTGCAGGCCAGAAGAGGGCACCAGATCTCATTACAGATGGTTGTGAGCCACCATGTGGTTGCCGGGAATTGAACTCAGGACCTTTGGAAGAGCAGGCAATGCTCTTAACCACTGAGCCATCTCTCCAGCCCTCCTGTTTTCTTTTTATTACTTCTTTGTACTTCTTTACACTAAACATTCATTAAAAATGTCTATGTATGAGTGTCTGCCTGCACGCCTATCTGTGCACCACATTGGTACCTGGTGTTCAAGAAGGCCGGCTCTTCTAAGCACCGTTCTTTTTGGTTTGTTTGTTCCTTCCTTTTCTCATTTTTTTTTTTTTTTTTTTAAAGATAGGGTTTCTCTGTGTAGCTCTGGCTGTCCTGGACCTTGAACTCACAGAGCCCTACCCTGCCTCTGCCTCCTAGCGCTGAGGTTAACAGTGTGCGCCACTGCCCTCTGCCTCCTAGTGCTGAGGTTAGTGGTGTGCGCCGCCGCCTGGCTGTTTCGTGTTCTGTGGCACTTGGCAGCCCTGTCCTGGACTCTACAACCAGGGTGACTTCAAACTCACGGAGACCTGCCTACCTCGACCTTGGGATTAGGGAGCATGTCACCACACCCAGCTTCTAATCACATTTTTAAGCCACAACTCTGAGACTTGAAGCAGCACTCTGTGGAGTGTCTCACCTATGCTCTGGATGGTGTAAGCACAGCTCCCCCAGCACATGATGGGCACGCGGGGGTCCTCTTCATTGGGATGAACCTTCAGTCCCACCTTGTAAGTAGCCGTTCCAAATGTTGTGAGCATTTCTTTTATGCTATCAGAATACGGGTTCCTGTGTAAACACACATAGGTTTAGTCTCTGATTCAAAAGCTGGTGGTGGCTACTGACCTTGCTGTGAGACTCAGCAAGCTCTGACCGGCTTACTGTTAAATAGCTACCCAAGGCCAAGGCAGATGGAAGGAAAGGTCATAACACTCACTTAAGTTAGCAAGCAGAAACTAAACTTGGACTGGGAGATGGCTTAGTCAGTGTGTGAGCACAGCTTTGGGTTCAATTCGCAGCATGGATGGGTGGGTGGGCAGAGGAAGCCAGGCCAGAACACCTGTTGAGACTATGAGGAGATCTAAGAAGGCGAATATAGGTCCCCAAGGGAGAAACTCAAGACACCACACAAAGGCTTAGCAGTGAAAGACATAGAAGGAAGGGTTATAAAAACTGCCCAATGACTAAGAAGTCACATAAAAGGAAGGGATATCAGAAGGACATTTTAAACATCCCAGACAAGGAAAGATGTCGAGAGTTCAAACTAGTGGCAAGGAACAGGAGTTCAAAATGTCATTTTGTTTTCAACAGATACACAGAATCCCACATAGTAGTGCATGGCCACTCCTTCACCACTATAAGCATGTAACCAGCCAGGGCTACCCTGTCTCAAAAACAAACAAACAAACACCCAAACAAACAGGGCTGAAAAGATGGCTCAGAGGTTAAGAGCACTGACTGTTTTTCCAGAAGTTCTGAGTTCAATTTCCAGCAACCACATGGTGGCTCACAACCATCTGTAATGAGAAGTGGTGCCCTCTTCTGGTCTTCAGGGATATGTGCAGACAGAACAAAATCTCAAACAAACAACAACAACAAAAAACAAAGAAACACAGCCAAGGACAACTGCAAGACAGCTGGGCCCTGTCCTAACTGGTGTAGAAGACTGAGGATGTGTAGGAGCAAGGCCTCTGGGACAGAAGGTATCTGATAGGTCTGAGGGCATGGAAAAATTAGTGCTAGGCCTGGGTCAGAATCACGGCACCACCCAGAAACAGCCATACTTTGCAGGGCAGCAAGCTTAGGAAGACAAGGAGCCACAGCTGCAGGAGAGACCGGCTGCTACAGAATAGAGGTCCTTCCAACACAGAGCGGTACTCATAACACACAATGCAGAGGCTGACCACTGATTTAACCTCGCGCCCTCCCCCCCAATGATCTTATCTGAAAATAAGGTATTACTGAATTCAAAACATGGAATAGGGCTGGAGAAACAGCTCAGAGATAGGGCACATGCCTGGTATTCATAGGGCCCTGAGTTCAATATCCAGCACAGGGTCACAGAAAGCGCAGAAACAAGGTTATGGAGGGTATGGACAGAGGCTGAGGCCTTCTCTACATCAGGCTTTCCAGGTCTGTTTACTGCGTCACTCGGGACACAACAGGCACAGACTCCAAAGGCCTTACATTGTTGTCACCTCGCCCTAACCAAACCTGAATTCCCTCCCGTCAGGGATAAGGGATGAGGCACACAGGGGTTAAGGAATTGCTCAGTCACACAGAGAATGAGCAGTGGTACCAAGCAGCCTGGTTCTGGCCCCCAAGCTGGACTGTGTAACTAACTGGCTCCTAAATACAACAGAGCAGGAGTCTGGGTGACTGAGAGTATGGTGGTATGGTGGGTCTAAGGGAAAGGTGGAGATCAGAGAGAGGCTGAGTGGCCTGGTGGAGCAGCAGGCGCTGCTCAGGGTGAGACCTCCACACCAGCGGCTCTTGCCCTTCTTAACTGTAGTGTGTCAACTCAGTCCCTCACTCTGGGGTGGCTCCCAACCTTAAAATTATTTCCTTGCTACTTCATAAATAAGTTTGCTACTGCTATGACTCATAATGTAAACATCCAATATACAGGGTATCTGATAGTCATACCCTGTGAAAGGGTCATTTGATCCCTCAAGGGGTCATGACCCACAGGATGAGAGCCACTGCTCGCACAGCTTTGCTAGTCTATTACAATGAACAACATGCAGTATTGTGAACTTCAGGATTCAAGATGGGCACTGGCAACTTTCCACCCTCAGTCCTGCCAAGACATGCTCCACCAACAGCTCGCGTAACTTTTCAAGGGCTAGACTGAAAGGGAAGGATATCGTATACTCACTTAGGCTGAAAATCAGGCCTGAAGCCTTCCGGGACCTGTATCTCACTCATGTCTTCTACATTCTCTGAAGAGGGAGCATCTGTAGAAAGAGGCATTTTATATAGTTATTCAGCAGAACACAATCTTTATGTATTTCTGCCATGTAGGCAAACAAACAAAAACCTGAAAGAAATTCCAATGACTACAAACTGCCAAAACACCCGCACAGAGCACAAGTGCAGCCATGGCTGACCATGTGTTATCTATAGTTGCTCACGCTAACGTCATAGAACAAAGCTGAGAGGATGGCGTTCTACATGTGTGAAGACCACCACAGATTCCTGCCAACGCCATGCCACTTTCCTACAGCACAGTGAGCAGAGCAGGGTCTACGAAATGCTGCTCCCGTCAACAGGAACTAACACTAGTCCTTCATCATTCAGTCTGTCAATGGCCGAGAGAGAAGTGCTATTATAAACATGAGCTGTGTCTGCCGGGCGGTGGTGGCGCATGCCTTTAATCCCAGCACTCGGGAGGCAGAGGCAGGCGGATCTCTGTGAGTTCGAGGCCAGCCTGGTCTACAAGAGCTAGTTCCAGGACAGGCTTCAAAGCTACAGAGAAACCCTGTCTCGAAAAAACAAAGCAAACAAACAAACAAAAACAAAAAAAAAACCCCAAAAAACCATGAGCTGTGTGTTCTCAGAGAAAGGGGAGTCACGTGTACTCTACTGCAACACAGACAAGTGGAACGAATCAGGTTACTTATTTTTATTGTTCTCTTGAGCCTGGGTGAGCCATGTAGCCTTTTATGATCTTCCTGTCTCAGTTTCCCCAGTGCCAAGATCACAGATGTGTTACACCATAACTAGCTTATATTAAATTTTAAGATGGAAGGTTTCATTTGTAAATATATAAAGAGATTTTATTATTTATTTATATACTTTATTTATTTTTATTTTTTTGAGATAGGGTCTCAGTATGTCACTCTGCCCAATCTTAAACTCACAGAGATCTGCCAGACTCTGCCTCCTGAGTTCTGGGACTGAAGGCATGTGTAATTATGCCCAGCCTTATATATATATATATTTTTTTTTTTTTTTTAAAATTTATTTATTTACTATGTTTACAACATTCCTTCCATGTACACCTGCACACCAGAAGGGGGCACCAGATCTCATTGCAGATGGCTGTGAACCACCATGTGGTTGCTGGGAATTGAACTCAGGACCTCTGGAAGAGCAGCCAGTGCTCTTAACCTCTGAGCCATCTCTTCAGCCCCTTATTTATATTTTTTAACATTTATTTTTATTTTATATGTATGAGTGTTTTGCCTACAAGTAAATTTGTGCACAATGTGTGTCTGGTGCCCACTGACATCAGAAGGGTGCATTAGATTCCCTAGAAATTACAAACAGCTACCATGTAGGTGCTGGTAACTGAACATAGATGTTTTAAGAGAGCAACCAGTGCTCTTAACCACCGAGCAATCTCTCTAGCTGCTATTACATATATTTTTAAGATTTTTATTTTATTTCTCTGTGTGTGTGTCTCTGAGTGAATGCAGATGTGTATGTAGGTACCAGAGGCTAGCAGAGGGTGTTGGGATGCCCTGGCGTTAGAGGCAGCTACAAACCTGTGATGTGGTGCTGGGAACTGAACTCGGGTCCTTTGCCAGAGCAGCAAGTGCTCTGAATCACTGAGCCATTTCTCCAGACTCTTGTTTTAAAAACAATTTTGTTTGGAGACACATTTTCCAACCAACTTATACTTTAGAGGAAAGATAAAACAGGTCACCTGGGCTGGTGAGAGGGCTCAGTGGGTTGGATCCCTGTAGGCCACATGGTAGGAGAGAATCAACTCCCAAAAGTTTCTTCTGACCTCCATATGTACACCACAGTATGTGCATGGGTATGCACAAGCATGAACACACACACACACACACACACACACCCCCCGTAGGTTTCCAGCACTTACCAGGGGCACTTTCTTCTTTCCTAAGCACCTGCAATGCTTTTATCTGCTGAGATACTGTTCTAATCCACTGTGTCAGATCTGGTTGGTCTGAAAAATTTAACCTCCTAGAAGAGATTACAGAGATCACTTAATGCTTTATTGATTAGTTTAATTAAGATAAAAAAGCTGTCTAGTGGTGATGGCAGGTGAATCTCAAAAAATAAAGCAAATGAAAGAAAGAAAAAGTTTAAAAAGGTTTCCTGAATAATATATGCATTTTAGACACCTTTCAAATATTTGAGAATCAAGCTTATGGGGTAGGTAAGATGGCTCAGAGGTTAATTAAAAGCACTGCTGTTCTTACAGAAGACCTGGGTTTGATTCCCAGCACCCTTATGGTGGCTCACAACCACCCGTCATTCCAGAGGACTCGATACTCTCTTCTGGCCTCTGTGGGCACCAAGCTCACCTGTGGTACACAGACACTCATGCAGGCACGACAACCATACACACAAAATAAAACCCAAAAGTTAGACCAGGGAAAATTTGTTGTACTAAAAACAAAAAAATCTGGGTCTAGTGAGATGGTTGAGCCAGTCCTTTTAAGGGGCTTGCTGCTAAGCTGACAACCCGAGTTCAATTCCTAGAATCCAAGGGTGACAGACTCCCGAAAGTTGTCCTTTGACTTTCACATGATGGACTGGGGATGCCTACACGTGTGAGATTATGGGTTTACTGCAAGCAATGAAAGCAAAAATTTCAGGAGAGATACTGGCCAACAGAAATGAAATTATATTTTGATCAATGATGATAATATCACTGAAAGTGTTGCTTATTTTTAGTACTGGAATATGACAGAATTTCTTAAACCTCACAATTACCAATACCACAAATGTTCATCACATGCTTAGTGACAAAGCTCAGCAAAGCTCTTACTGTAAAGATGCTCATAGCCTCCCATCTGACCCTCCAAGTGCTTCTAGGTATGACTGTGCCCACGCTATGCACAAGGACACTAAGTTATGCAGCCTGACTCAGGTCCTGACGGGGCAGAGCTGACATTTGGACTCAACTGTGTCAGATTCCAAAGACTGTTCTACGACATTCTTCAGTTATGGCTATGCCATCATTTACAACTATAAGAAAGAAACAAAAAACTTGGCCACCAAAGTCACAGGTAAAACCAACCAATGTAATTTCTCCTCACAGGAAGCTGATACTTCCTAGTTCAAATACAGAGGTACATTAGCACTTTAATGCTCCTTTGTGATCAGAAAGCACAGATTAACTGAGAACCTGACAACAGCTATAAATGTTTTGTGGCACCAAAGACAAAGTCAGACTTTGAGTCCCTAAACTAAAGAGAAAGACAACCTCTGCTCTAAACCGAATCCAAAGAAAGAGAAATAGGTAACTTATACTCATAAAAAGTATATTAAATACCTAGTTATTTTTTTAAAGGTTTACTTGGACCCGGGTCTGCTGGAGAGCAGGAGTGTTCTTAAGACTCAGCCACCTCTCCAGCACTTATTCACCTTTAATTTTATTCACTGTGTGTGGTGTGTGTGCCCATGGATGCCATGGAAACATATGGGCAGCAGAAGACAGGGTTTTTTTTTTTTTTAAATTTTGGAGACAGAGTCTTACTGTGCAGCTGGGACTAGAACTCAGAGTTCTACCTGCTTCTCGAATGCTGGGATGAGAGGTATGCACTACCACACCCAACAATAGACTGAGTGCCTTTGGGAAGAACGAGGGAACATCTTTAAAGTAAGAGTTCTAGAAATAAAGGAGATACTAGGTTTTCAGGAATAAACAAAGTTTACATCTTCTGTAGCACTTATAAGGAAATAAAAAAAGTTGTATTTTGGCTTGTTCCCTTTCGCGGCTCACAACCAAGCTCCACAGATGAGCTAGAAGAGATGACTGAGTAACGTGTTTAGAAGGTTATCTGGGTTGCCCAGAGCTGAGTCTTCCTCCTCCATCACCTACAAAGCCAATCTCTGATGCAGCAGTGCTGGGAAGAGCTCACCTGCTGAAAGCACTCCTTGGTGGAAGCAGCAGGGGGATCACGGTATTGCTCAGGCACTCACAGAGGGGGCAGAGGAACTCGCCACTCTCTACATCATAGCTAGTGTGCAAGCGCAGTCGCTGCTGCCTTCGCTGTTCTTTAGCTTGAACGGAATCAAAATACCTTCACAATTAGAGAACAGGGGTGTCAAAATCCATGGGGTTTATGTCAACAGGAGGTGCAAGCATCAACATCCTAAGTAATTTTTCTCGCAAACAATTAAAAACTTGACCGAACTGTCCTAAACACAGGCAATATGACTTCTGAATTACTTTACCCTTCAAGGTTGATTTGGAGTCCTAATACAGAAACATTGTAAACAACAACAAACCTGACTGATCTCATAAGCATTTTAAGAGAGGGAAGAGTCACTTCCCGGGGTGCTCACTATCTGGCCTTTTCCTCACGGCTGGTGGTCACTTGTCTGGGGTGGCCACACTAAGAGTAAGCACAGTGCTGGAGAGCACATGAAGCACCAGGGCAGAGCAAGGAAAGGGGTCCCCCTCTTGGCAGAGAGTCGCTACAGCCTCGGGAGCCACAAAGCATGTACTAACTAACACCTTTGGAATTCAGAGCTGTTCACCTTGGACCTGATCTATACCTATATGATATAGAGTTCACCCTACTGTACCAAATCTTTCTGTCCTTCCATTGTTACCTAATGGAGAGCTGGTCTCTTCTCTGGAGGGATGATGTAGATCTGATACAAAGTTATATTAAAATGTACCCATCAATCTCAAGTTTCTTACTGTTCCTTTACATTCATTACAAAGCAAGTATTTATTTACTAGGCAAATACACAGAAGTTTGTTAGTATCTTTAGTTCTTATCCCCACCCCTAGAATGAAATTTCCTTTGCTTTAAAAGTTAATTCTGAGCCTTCAGATGGCTTCTCTTGAGTAATACAAGAACATAAATTACCTTTGCCAACAATGGGCATGCATAACATGTCCACAGCTACCAGTGTGTGTTCCGCAAGACAGATCAGGGTGCATGAATAATGGATCATATTTTTCTGCATTACAAAACAAAGATATAAAAAACAAAACTCTAAGCATTTAACTTTTCTTTTCTCTCTCTCTCTTTTTTTTTTTTGGTTTTTCAAGACAGGGTTTCTCTGCAGCTTTGGAGCCAGTCCTGGAACTAGCTTTTATAGACCAGGCTGGCCTCGAACTCACAGAGATCCGCCTGCCTCTGCCTCCCGAGTGCTGGGATTAAAGGCGTGCGCCACCACCGCCTGGCAACATTTAACTTTTCTATGACCAACGTGGACCCTTAGGTTTGTGAAGACCTGGGTGAGGAAGTACTAATTTACTCTGACTTTAGATAGCACCAATTTAGGCAAGACTCTGGTAACTAAAAATCGAGAATCTTGTAATTCTCATCACCTATGGAAGACAATAGCCCTGACTGTGATGTGAGGTTGAAAGTGCATTAGATAACTGGCACTTCATACCACAAGCCCTGTGTCTGTGGTGTCTATAGAAGGTGGACCAAAACGTCCAGGGAACCCTCCACAGGAGCTGACATACCCTCCTTATGTCCCTGTCATTCTCTCGTTACACAGTATCGAAACTGTAATCTAGAGATCAAGTATCTTGAAGATTCACCAAGACTGCATGCAAATCCTATGCATTTGAGCAGGGTTTCCCTTCCTCAGTGCTATGGATGAAAGCCAGACCCGCACTCCCAGCAAGCAAGTGTTCAGCCCCTGAGTTCCCTCCCTAGCACTATACCATCTTATACAGGGACTTGAGCACCTACGAGTTTTGATATACACTCCAGATAATAAAGGATCAGGATCTATCTGAAGCTTTGGTTGCTGAGAGACTCCAGTTCCCCATCATGCCTCATGCCTTGAGCTCAGAGAAGAAATTCTGAGGGATGTGTTAAGACAGTCTCATACTATAGCCCCGTCTGGCCTTGAATTCAGAGTTATCCTCTGGCCTCAGCCTCTGAGTATAGGGATTACAGATGTGAATCATGATGCCTGGCATGGAGGCTGCTTGTATTTTGTCAGTGAAACTGGGTTAAAATCTAATAAAAAGCTAGAATTTACCTGGATCCTGAATGAATTTAGTTCTATCTTTTGACAGTACAGTTGATCTCTGAACAAATGCTGCCAAGACCATTGCCTTGCTTTCCACAGTAACTTCTTGCTCCTCTTGACACAATATACAGGTGACAAACTGTCTCTGTTCAGGAACCTGTGTCTGTGCTGGGCCCAGTGCTGTGAGTGCTGTATCTGAAACCAGAGGGCTGCAATAAAAAGGTTATGAGGACACTGAATTAAGTCGAAGCAGTTTCTCTATAATCATTTGTGATAGATTCCAGACAGACACATGTTGAACCCATGATTTTTATAACACTAAGTGGTATGAGTCTTTCATGTGCTTCAACACGATCTCTAATCTTAGAGCAATCTGCCTGCAACACATACCAGTGTTCAATCTTTCGTGAACATCAAAGGTTCTCTGTAGAAAATAACACTCTAGGTAGATACACAAAATACCCAGAGCTAGAGATTTCTTTTTGTGTGTATATATATATGTGGGGGCCATAGCTCAACCCCAGGTGGCAGGACCTCTCACTGGCCTGGGGTTTGCTGATGAGGTTAGGCTGTCTGGCCATCGCCCCCAGAAACTGCCCATCTCTACCTCCCCAGCACTGGGATTACAAAAGCAAGTGCCAGCTTTAGCTCTGGGTGAAAACTCAGATCCGTGTTTGTTTGGTACACAGTTTACTGGCTGACCCTGGGCTATTTCCCTGGCTTAGAAGTGAACGTCTTTTAATGGAGACTACTACTTCTACTCAATTACGACAGGATTAAAAGCATACCAAACAACCAATGATCAAGTCTTAAAAGTCATTATTTTGTTTACCTGCTGTCAAGAGCAGCAGAGGCAGAGGTGTCCAGCTCTGTGGTCTGCTGGAAGAGCTCTTTGTTCTCGTCAATAAAGTGCCGCTGCATCTCAGACATCTGGGCCATGATCTTCTCCCGGCGCAGTCTAGCAATCTCTGCTTTCCTTTTCCTCTCTGCTTTGTCTCTGTCTCTGGAGCTCTGGAAGGATGCTCACTCAGTTAGTCTGTTAGACAGTCTTTTCCCTAAGCAAAGCATCTGTACTGTAATAAGATCCACTCCATCATCTTCTTATTTAAATGCAAGAGTCAATCTAAGGTATTAAGGGAAAGGACAAACTAGAATATTGCTACAGGTTATAATATATGCATCTTTTGGAATTTAGTTTTCATGAATGGTATCAACTACTGCCTTACTGCAGAGAAACCTAATTTGTTCATACTAACCTGCTGAAGTTTTTTGTATTATTAGTTTATTTTTTTTTGAGGCACTGGTCTGGAACGAGTTACATAGACCAGAATAGCCTCGAACTCAAGAGACTCGCCGGCTTCTGCTTCCTGAGCGCTGGGGCTAATGGGATGTGCTGGCATGCCTGGCTCTAACTTCCTGAGCGCTGGGGCTAATGGGATGTGCTGGCATGCCTGGCTCTAACTTCCTGAGCGCTGGGGCTAATGGGATGTGCTGGCATGCCTGGCTCTAACTTCCTGAGCGCTGGGGCTAATGGGATGTGCTGGCATGCCTGGCTCTAACTTCCTGAGTGCTGGGGCTAATGGGATATGCTGGCATGCCTGGCTCTAACTTGCTTTTTTGGTTGTTTTTTTCAAGATTGGGTTTCTCTGCATATCCTTGGTTGTCCTGGAACTCGCTCTGTAGACCAAGCTGGCCTAGAACTAAGAGATCCACCTGTCTTTGCCTCCCACGTGCTGGGATTAAAGGCGTGCGCCATCACTGCCTGGCTTAGCTTGCTTTTTACTACCTCTTCCATTATGGTTCCTTCTGTCTCTGCCACAGGACTGGTGGATGAACTCTCTCTTATCTTCTTAATTGCATTAAACATCTGAAAAAAAAAAACCAAAAACTATTATCCTGAACTTAAGAGACATTATTACAAATAACAAGTATCTAATGTTTCTCACAAGCTGCACAGCAATGTGGAAATGTTACCTTTAACAACCACCTAATCATGTCTTTGTGGACTTCCAGGGAGGGAGCATTCTGCAACGTCTCCAGCATAGCTAGGATGCTTGGGGAGTTATTTGGTGCATCACCAGGTTCTGAGAAAAAGAAACAGAAGGCACAAAACCAGTGCATACTTCACAGCACTGACTCCTGCAGAGCAGAATGTAACTGCCTACGACACTGCTACCTATCACTTAATACACTCGGACTGGCTGTGTATGTGTCTGTGAGTGCACATGGAAGCCAGAGGCCAGCTGCCTTGCTGCTGTTCTTCACCTTATTTTTTTGAGACAGGCTCCCATGCTGGGCCTGGAGTTCAGTGATTGGCTAGACTAGCTAGCTACCCAGCCCCTGGGATCCACCCCCTGGAAACTGACACCTTATAGCAATGAGAGAATGAATGGACTCAGATTTTTTGTGTGGTTATTGGAAAACACAAGCATCACAGCCAAAGGAGGCAGAAGGAAGGATGTGAACTCATGGGAAAATGGCAGTAGACAGAATGCAGAAGGGCTGGCACCTATGAAAAGCACAGCACATATGCAGTGGGCAGAGGCAGCTTCTCCCTCTGCTCTTACTTGCATGCATGGGAGCAAAGAAGGAAATCAGATGTGTCATGACAAATAGGACTGCTGCTTATCTTTGGCACAGTGGCTGCACCTTAATCTACTGCTATTTCAGCCAGCAACTGCGACTCTGAAGTTAACAGGCTTGCTTCTCTCTCAGCTGCTCAGGCTGCAGCCTGGTGGGAATTCTGTTCCCACATTCAATGGCTCTGATGCTGTCATTAAAGGTAGCTATAACTAAATCTCTATCATTCTAGTTATAAATACAACTTGAGATTCAAAGGCTGGGATGAAAACCTGATAACTCAGAAAGGATGAGTAGCAATTAGCTAACCTCTCTCCTTGCTGGACTCTGCCAAAACAAAAAAGCCACTCGACTCCAACCCCCCCCCCCCATTACTCCTGGTGCATCTCTCTATCTCTCCCAGATGCCCTCTGGTGCTCTAGGATGACTTTCTATCAACTAGTTGCTAACTCAGACTCCTGACCCAAAGTTAATTTTATTTAATTAATGCAAATGCTAACTTGGGGTTCACTGTGTGATCAAATATCCCCCAACACAGGACTACTCGGTTCTTCCTATCCTTCTCTTGCAGAGCAATAAAGTATTCTCACCATCATTTAAAAGAAAGAAGTTACAGAAATAATTCTTTCAACCCAGGAATTCCTACATTCCCATCCCAGCACCATGAGTTCACCCATAAACACCTTAGTAAATGGCTGATGATGAGCTAGGCAGGAAAGGCACAAATTAAGCCTGATCATCTTTGGGAGCAAAGAGAAACACAGAAACTGAATGTGTGGGGTACCATGGGCAGAAAATGGCACAATCTGATCCAAAAAAACATGAATGACTATATAAAATCCACAAGATAGGTTTTTAAAAATCTTAAACAATACAGATTCACAGTTGCAACCTACAAGAGTGACAGAATGAGTGCTTATTCTAAAAATGAATTTTCAAGTATTAGCTAAGCAGTGGAGAAGCACTCCTTTAATCTCAGCATTTGGGAGGCAGAGGCTGGCAGATGTCTGTGAGTTCGAGGCCAGCCTGATCTACAGGACGGCCAAGAAACCCTGTTTAGAGGAGGAAGATGGGAAGAAAGGAGTGAAGTATTGCCAGGTGTGGTGGCACACACCTTTAATCCCAGCACTTAGGAGGCAGAGGCAGGAGGATCTCTGTGCTTTGAGGCCAGCCTGGTCTACATAGCAAGCTCCAAAATAGCTAGGACAAACTACAAAGCCTATCTCAAAAACAAAACAAAACAAAACAAGTGAACTATTAAACCAGGCATGGTGGTGCACTCCGTTAACAGCAGCACTCAGGATGCAAAAGCAGGCAGGTCCCTGTGAGTCAGCGGTCAGCCTGGACTACACAATCAGCCTGGTCTATACAAAACCAGCCAGGCTTACACAGCGAGTCTCTGCCTCAATAAATAAATAAATACACATAAAAACAAATATACCAAGTATTAACTGGTGAAGTCCGGGGTATGTATATAGGTGTTACTACATAAGTCCTTCAGCTTCTATTATATGTGTGTGTGTATGGATACCATACCACAGCTAATATGTAAACATATACATCCCGAAAAAAACCTGTTACTGTATATATGTGTTACTGAGGATTGAAGTCAGGATTGCTGGAAAATTTTCAAAACAAAAAGTCACAAAACAACATCTCCCCGGCCTTTTAAAAAGTCACATAATTCAAATTTCTTTATATAAAGCTAGAGTCCAATCCCTTCCAGCAAACCTTTCAATCTTGAACGCTGCGGACATTCCCCCTCCCCATGTTTTTGTAAGCTAAGAGAATAACATAAAGGTGAGATGCTGACATTCTTTGAGGTAAATATATGTGTGACACCAATTTCATATAGGGACCACACAGTAAATGACTCCTCTGGCAGCCTCTGTATCAAGTTCATGTGAGCCTCAAAAGGCCGAGCAGTGAACTGTCACACCAGTTTTCAAGCTAATAACTCGACATTATTTTCTGCTCTTTGTGAATTAACATTTGTGAACTCTAGCATGCACAGACCCTAAATATTTTTGTTAGGATCTAGTGACACCACCATCCAGATGTAGTATCTCTAATATATAGTCCCAAAGAGTTTTTTCTACCGGGATCTAATACAGTATCATTTCACAGATGGACAAGGCAGCCTCCAACATTTCACTTCAGCACAAGCCATTCAGAGCACTTATGAGCCACTAGGCGAGTGCAGGGGGATGGAACGGCCACACGTACTTGAGATCTTCTGAGTGAAGGTGAAAGTCTCCACGTGCCCTTCCATGGCATTCTCCAGGTGCTGCTTTTCCTCTTGGAGGGCCATCCCAATCAGATGCAGCACCTGAAGCACAAATTCTCATGCTTAGAAAATAAAAAATAGAAAATCCAAAACACAAATATTTAAAAAAGGATAAAAATGTTTACTATTGAAAAATGGCAAACCATAGACTAAACACGATAAAAACAAATCTCAATTATTTATTCAGTCAAAGGGGTCAATTTGTATCCTAACAGAGAATTCCTGGCAAAGAAAAACAAAATTTCCCATTTCAGCTAGGAAGAGATTTCAAGTGTGAATTTTTTTTTTTTTTTTTTTTTGGTTTTTCAAGACAGGGTTTCTCAGTAGCTTTGGAGCCTGTCCTGGAACTAGCTCTGTAGACCAGGCTGGCCTCGAACTCACAGAGATCCACCTGCCTCTGCCTCCCCAGTGCTGGGATTAAAGGCATGTGCCACCATCGTCCAGCCTCAAGCGTGAATTAAGGTTCTCTCCAGCTACTACTGTGACAAGCAATGTATGCATATATGTAATTTCCAGCTTTGTCTCATACCTGTACGATGGCCTTGAAAAAACAAAACCAAACCACCTAACCAGGTGGCCAAAGCGACTTTGAACACCTAACACTCATCCTAGTTCTATCTGGTTCTCATCTCCAAGGACTAAATTTTCTTTCCAAATATTTTAATGTAATTTAATTTCATGTGTCTGAGAGTTTGACTTCAAGTATGTCTGTGTATCACATGCCTGGTGCTCAAGGAGCTCAGAAGAGGGTGTCCGATCCCCGGAAACTGGAGTTCCAGATGGTTGTGAGTCACCATGTGGGTGCTGGGAGCTGAATCCTAGTCTTCCAAGAGCAGCCAGGGCTCTTAACCACTGAGCCCTCTCTCCAGCGCCTCTAAGGACTAAATCTTAACCATTTGAAACAGAAGACACTTTTATCCTGAACACCAGATTATATGTTTGCAGTCTCCTGCCACCTCAGATATCCTTCCCATGTCCTGAGAAACCTGGGCTACTGCTCTTCATCTCACAGCTCAGCTCCCAGGGTCTGAAGAGGCGGCTTTCCCTCCACGTGGGCAAAGGCGGCCAAGGACTCAGAACCTGACAGGCTTGAGTCACAGTCTGTATATAGGATGAACACTAGTCATTCTTGCTTCATCAGTCCCCATGGATATTTTCTCACATACAGCAGCAGTCTCCAGGATACCACAGCTGCCTGAGCTTACATCTTAAATACATGCTTATAAAGGGGAGGGGGTGAAGTATACACATGCCTTAACCAATGAGATACTTAAGCCTGCTGAGACAGTCCAATAACAGCAGCTGTTAGAGGAAGGCTTGCCTTCATTTGAATTCTTGGCTTTCCTGTTTTCACATGATATTCTTGCAGGAAGCCCTCAGAGACAACGCCTTCATCTATTTAGTCTAGAAACAGAAGCTTCACTCTAGGCTTCTGAGCTTGTAAGTACTGGATGTGCAGGGCCTGGTGTAAGGAAGGCATGGCGCAGAGTGCGCATTCCACTGACTGAATAATAATGATGTCACAGTGGAGGAACCTCGTTGAGACTCAGCTTCCCCACTGATACAATGAGTAAAGCAACAGCTGCTCATTGGCGCGTGTGGGTCTGATAATGAAGGCTGACATCAAAGCTGTAAAGTAAAGCTGGCTCTGCACTGGCCACCTTTAGTTACAGAACCTAAGTATCCACGTCCCAGTGTCTTTAACTGTGAATTATGGATGCTGATGCACTAAAGGTTCCTGAAATGAGTAACATGTGTGACAGTGTCTACATTCTGTCATATCCCAGACTGTGCAAAAGGTGGGATCAAGAGACTGAGACAAGCTGGCTAACGGCACCCAGTTAACCATAACCACCTGGTATAAAAATACCAGCAGGCACAGAGTTCATCAGAGACAAGAGGAAGGTAATAAAATACCACATGGTCCTCATTTTTCTCTTTGTTGAGACGGACTGTTTTTCAGCTACAGAAAACTGAAATACATAAACCTACCCTTTGTAGCATAGACTCCGACCAGGCAGATCCATGGTGCTCTACAGCCCACTGCAGTATTGTTCCCATGATGTATAACATGACATCAGACTGTAAAAGGTTAACCAGACTTGCAAATAAGGGGCAGAACGGAGGCAAAGCCGGAGGAGGAAGTGCTAGGAACAAAGTAGAACATGTTTAAAGGAACCATTTCTCACTAGGTAGTCCTGGCTGTCTTGGAACTTGCTATGTAGATCAGGCTAGCCTCAAACCCAGATTCTCCGTGCTTCGGCCTGCTCTGCATGGGATAAAGGTGTGAGCCACCCACACCTAGTTTGTTAGGTGCTTCTGATGGGCTTCATTAAAGGACATTTACTAGCAAGTATCTTTTAGCTGTATTCTCAATGTTAGCCAAATGTACAAGGAAAGCTATATATTAAAAAAGAAAAAAACATAACCCCAGCTATACATAGAGTTCTCTTATCTCCAGCAATGCCTCAAGATCGCTATAAAACCACTGACTACACAGTGACCTAGCAGACTTCCGTCTCTCTTGGTGTGTGTGTTCACGTGTGTGGAGGCCAGAGGTTGATGTGGGTTGTTTTCTTTGATTACTTTGTGAAATGTTATACACCATGGCAGGATCTATTGATTGGCTAGTCTAGCTAGCTGATTTGCTCTGGGGCATCCCTGTCTATGCTGGCCTTCTGCTTGCTGAGATGTAAGGTGGGCCACCAAAATCCACTCAGTTTTCTTCCTTTTTATCTATTTTTTATGTGCATTGGTGTTTTGCTTGCTTGTTTTGTAGGTCTATGTGAGGGTGTTTGTTGGTTCCTCTGGTTACAGACAGTTGTGAGCTGCCATGTGGGTGCTGGGAATTGAACCACGGTCCTCCGGAAGAGTAGCCAATGCGCTTAACCTCTGAGCTGTCTCTCCAGCCCCATTCACCCATCTTTATTTTTGTCTTCTAGAGATCTGAACTCTGGACTTCAAGCTTGTGCAGTGAGTACTTAGCTTGCTGAGCCATCTCTCTAGCCCACTGTCTCATGTGCTATGTGTTCATGGGTCATCTTCTATTCCTGTCTGTGAGATGGTTGGAAGGCAGAAAAGCTGGTAAAGGGATTGGATTGAAGAGGGCTGAAAACTGTTCTTTGGTCCAACTTCCCTACCCTGAAAACCCTTCTCAAAAACACAAGCAGCACCACGTGGAACAAAAGGAGTGAAGGGGAAGGACTGAGATGTCTGCAGGCATATGGGATATACCAGGACAATTCAGTCATTTCCGGATGTTTGGGGAGGGAATACCATCTTAATACTACTGAACTCATTCTTCCTCAGAACAGGAGAAAGGTCACATGAAAGCTTATTCTTACATCTCCCACCCTGCCAAGGGTGATCACTGTGGCCAATAGAAAACAATGTTTTGTTAGTAAGAGACTGATGTGAACTTTTGGAAATAAGATTAAATACCTGTATCTTCCCTGTTTTGTCTTTTCAGTTTCCGTTGGGCTTCTTCTGCCTAATGAAAGACAATGTAATAGGGATAAGAATTACAATACGGAACATTAGCATCTGTTTTCAAACTCGTCCCCTTAAGGCTAGGGACCCACAGGCCAGGCGGGCCTGCATTCCAGGCAGGAGCTGCTGTGTGCGGACTGGGTAGAAGGTTTCTACCTCCTCCATGTGTAGTCCTCCCCGACCACTCATGTATCATGGATAACTCTTTTTGTCAGTTAAAAGAATCCTCACACGTGTTCTTGAAGATTGGGGGAACAGGTACAAACTGGAAGCTTAACTTAGGCCTGGATGCTATGAAACGTATCAGAACAAAATAAAACTTCACAGTAATTTTTATTTTTAACATCATTTATTGAAAAAGTATGTTAAAAGAAGACTGCAAGCCAGTTGTGGTCATGCACGCCAGTAGGATTTGCTGAAGGAGGTGGAGGCAGGACGATCATGAGTTTGAGGCCAGCTTAGGATACACATTAAAAAAAAAGTGCAAAAATGTAAGTCTTTGGAATGATTAGAAAAAACTGCATAAAAGCGAAAATGCCTATCAATAATGACCAATTGTGAATATGTGTCAAATGGGCTTGATGATCCTGATATAAGCTGAAAATCCGTTTTCAGAAGTCAAGAAAAATGAACTGGGGATGTGTTGCAGTGGAAGAGAGCTTGCTAGCACATGCCAAGTCCTGGGTTTGATCCCAGCACAGACAGATAAATAAGCAAATAAAGTCAGGTGTGTATCTGTGCAGTTCACCTTACCTACACCTAGACAGCGTGGGGAAGACCTGACCATGTTAGCCCAGTGGCCCTGCTACTTGTGCCTTTCTAGTGCATGGAAGGCAGCATAAGGAGACTGGACCCAGCACTTCCTACCACACTGAGCTCTCACCTACCTTGGACTGCTCTGCCCTGGAGAAGTGATAGAAATACAGGTTGAACTCCCTGGCACACTCTGGCTTCAGCTCATACATGCCTCGTCCTGTCAGCCCAGGTTTCCTATGGGGAAGAATATTATTAGCTAAGTCACACACACCAAGAGCCTAGATTCCTAGTGAGACTGGGGCTCTCACATCTGCTTTCCAGGGCGTCAAGCTGAAACTGTCCTGTGGGCTGACATAACACTGCACATCCAAAGCTGGAGCCATCGCATCCAGCACCTCCACTTTGAGCTGGTCCTAACTACAGAAGTGAATGCGATGGAGGCAGCTCAAAGTCCAACACAACAGGCTTCAAAGCTGCAGCATTTCTAAGCCTCTGAACACCACTACGCATGGTGTTAACTTTTTTGTTTTAACATGCAATACGTTCTAAAAACTTTTATAGGACAAATTCCATTAAAACACCTGTGTGAAATAACACTCTACAGGTAAGAACACTCAACAGGGAGAAAGTATTTGCCATATATTTAATATAGTGAGAATCAATGTTTCTAACATATATAAAAAATGCTAAAACAGTAAGATGGAGATGAATGGGCTGGGAAGGAAATTACACAAAGGTGTCACTATCTACAAACAGTCAAGAAACAAGATATTCTACCTCACTGGCTGTATAACGTAACTGGAAGCAAGGCAACAAGTCCATCCATTTACTATACAGAATTATAAAAGTGCACCAGGCTGGGGGAGGAGGTCATCAAGTCCTAAGTTTGGTTCAAAGCAACACCATCTCCCTTCCCCTGAAGTGAGTAAGTGCATACACATACAGGTGTTGACAAAGCACAGGGACCAGAAGGAGTGTATGTTCATCAGGACATAAACCTTGCTTTCCTTTCTTCAAAGAGATGCTCTGCTTGTCAAGATAAAGATGCCCACAATGCACACTACCTGCTTTGATACTAGGAACATCTGGGCAGTAACGATCTTAGCAGAGGAGGCAAGGAGACCCCTCTGCTGCTCTACTGGCCGAGCGAGGCCTGATCCTAAGAAACACCAATGAGAAGCCTAGTCCAGAATTAAAACTTGAAAAGGCCTGCCACTCTTGAAGTGACAGCTTCACCCTCTGTTTTATCAAAACAAACACATTAAGAAAAGTGATTATGGACGAAGGCTGGAAAGACAGCTCAGCGAGCAAAGGCATTTGCTGCCAAGCCTGACAACCTGAGCTCAATCCCAGAAAAGCTTATCCTAGAAGAGAACTGACTTCCAAGTTGTTTTTTGACTTCTTCTTCTTCTTCTTTTTTTTTTCAACATGGTTTCTCTGTGTAACAGTCCTAGCTATCCTGGAACTAGCTCTTGTAGACCAGGCTGGCCTCGAATTCACAGAGATCCGCCTGCCTCTGCCTCCTAAGTGCTGGGATTAAAGGCGTGCGCCACCACTGCCCAGCGTAATTTATTCTTTGACTTCTATTATGTTATGCTGAAGTAAACACAGGTGCACAAAAAATGTTAAAAAAATGAAAACTTCATAAAATATGACATAAACTCACTTGAAATGGGCAACGGTCTCAATGACGCTCTCCATGCCAGTCTCCTTGTTTTCCTAAAGAAGCAAGAAACAGCATGCTCAGCGGTATGGACGGCAACTGTGGCACTCTGGGCAGCGTGATAGCCTGGTCCAGCACGAGTCCCTAACACCATCACCAGGGACCAAAGGTCAGGATGATGTGACTGAGCAAGGCCAATCAAATTAATCAGGACCCGAACTGCAGAGCCCTGGGGCTGTGTAAAAAAGTCCAAAGGTTTGATCTATTTCAACTCTGGCAGAACATGCTGAAGAGGGGGCAAAAGAGATAGCTCAGCAGTTAGAAGCATTTGTTGTTTGTCCAGAGGACCCACGTTAGGTGGTTCACAAGCATCCACCTCCAGGGGGTCCAATGCCGCCTCTGGGCTCTTTGGGCAATTGCACTCACAGGTGGACACACCCACACACAGACACACCCATAAAACTTTAAAACAAATGGAAGAGTCAATGAAAATAAAGGCCTCTCAGCTATAGGATCTGAAATTCTGAAAAGCCCATGGCTGAAAATTAGGTGGCTGAAGACTAATGGCCCTGGGAGGAAAACAATTACAATTCAACCTATGAATGTCCTTGTACACACAACTTTCGTTACTTCAATAAGATATGGCTCACTGTAAAAAAAAAAAAAAGAAAAAAAAAAGACTTTTCCACCAGGCTGTGGGGATGCACACCTTTAATTCTAGTTCTGGGGAGGCAGAGGCCAGCCTGGGCCACACAGAGAAACTCTGCCTCAAAAAACCAAAGTCAGGAAAACAAAAAAACAAAAACAAAAACAAAAGACAAACAACTCTTCTGGGGCCTAAGAAGGAAAAAGCTCTGAGAAACTTGAGTCTACTCAACTCAAGTGAGTGGGTAGTTCACTCCTCCCTTAATAAATCAATACACTAGGTTGGAAGTATTATGTGTAACCATGGCAAGCTCAGAAAGACCGTAAAATGCCCTGCTCTAGTGGACAAAACAACTTAACTCTAAGAAACATATTTTTCAGTGTTCACTCTAACTCTGCTCTGCTTTCTGCTCAGGATTCCCAATACTTTCCTTTTAAGTTACTACTTTTAGCAATTCCATGCACTGGAGTTACCCGCATCTCAGAACTGTAGCTTAGAGGACTGCGGGGACGTGCACACCCAGACAGGAGGGAAGCTGACTAGCTTTCTTTTAAAAACTGCGGGCACTTACATCTTCAGGCAGAGACTTCACCAGTTCGCTGTGAGCCATAGGTTTGATGCTTAGCTGATGGATAATTTCCCGCTTAATTTCATCTGTGGCGCTCACCTGTCCAACCCCAGGACTAAATCTTTCTCCTGTCCAAAACAAAACGGTAGATGGACACATTTTACAGACCCATGATACTTATGTGATATACATTTTTAGTTCCTGTAACAGAATACACTCCTCTGTCTGAGTCACTGCTGTGGGAAAGTAATGACTGGTTTGGTAGGGAGCAAAGGCGAGAGCAGTTCCCAGGCCACTAGAATGTCACGTGACTTGAGGGTTGCTGGCTGCTTTGGAGAAGGATGAGAAAGGGAGAGGACCTCAGCAGTAGTCAAGGCTTTTACCCTATCCTTCTCTGGTGGCAAGGAGGGAACCCCCCTTTCTACTTATGCCTAGGGATAGGCAAGATTTCACCTTGAGCCCTCTTCATTAGCTTCATTCCTGTCCGTTGGATTTGCTACTTTATGGCTACAGAAGATCTGAAACAGCAGGTGAATGACAAAGCCGAAGGGATAAAAGAACTGGGAAAATAGGGGAGGGTCCTAGAGACATGGGTAATGAACAGACAGACATCTGTGAGCCAAGGTCTTTAGTAACCGCAATTACCACCTTTGGGGTTCCAGAAGCCATTTATACCAAGAACCACAGAGAGAAGCAACAAATTAAGATCTAAGCACCAGCAGCTCTGCTTACTACCCTGTTCCTAGATAGCACAGGCCCCACCACTCTTCCCCCGATAGTCTTTCAGTTCATTCTTCAGCCATTGCATCCTTTCTTCTTCCAAAGGGGAGGGCACGGGTGTGTCCCCCAGTCTCTTCTCCTAAACCCAGGAACCCTGGGTGGCTAGGAGAGCACAGCTCCGTCATCTCGGACACGGGAGGTGAACTCACCGACAAGCATGATGATGAGGTACAGCATCTCTTCTATCAGAGTGTTGTTCTGCTGAACAACATCCTGCAGGAAGGCAAGTTCAGAGGTGAGAACACGAGCAAACAGGTCCCTTGATGATGACCATATCCCGACAGCAGAGGCTTCTTTAGCGTGCGGAGTCTTGTGATACAGGTTCTTACCTTATGGGTAACCTCTGAACTGAATCTTTTCCCGTAGTCAGGTGTGCTGAAGATCTGATAGAGTTCAAAGCGGCTGAGCATGATCATCAGGAAGTGATTTGGATCCATCATGGAGACACCTGTCTTTTATTTGTTTGTTTGAGAAAAAGGAGAAGAGGAAGGTCAGAAGGGACATTCATTGTTAGTGAGAGAGGTTTTTGTCTGCACAAGAAAACACAGCTTATTTGGCTGCCAATTCTAAGAAAAGATGGACGCCTGCTTAGCCATAGACCCTATATGGTATGGCTGACAAGAATTTAAGTTGGTCAAACAATCTACACAAACAATGTGCCCTATAACCTAACCCCCCACAAAAACTGCATGGGCTAGCCCAGTCTCTGTCAGTTCATAGCATACTTCTGAAGTTCAGTTGCACTTTCCTATCGGGCTCACTGCCTGCTAGGAACTGAGAGAAATACCAACTAAGCTTCTAGTTTGTAAATACATATCCCATTATTGAGATCTCCTGTTTGGAATATCCTTTACACTGTGTGAAGATGTGAAACTGTGACTGGATTAATAAGTCAAATGGCCAATAGCTAAGCAGGAGGTATATAGCGGAGACTTTTGGACAGAGAGAGCTCTGGGAAGAGAAAGGTGGAGTCACCAGCCGGTTTCAGAGAGAGAGGAAGACATGTAGGAGGAGAGGTAAAAGCCTACGTGGCAACAGGTAGATGATTAGAAATGGGCTAATTTAATTTGTAAGAGCTAGTGGAACAAGCCTAAGCTATAGGCCAAGCTTTCATAATTAATAGTGTCTCAAGGTTGTTTTTTGAGACCTGGTGGCCCAAAGAAAAATCCATTTACAATCTCCCACCTTTTCTTTTGTGATAAGCACTCTATTACATAAAATGAAAGCTTTTATATTAATTTAATTTTCTTTTAATGCCATTTTAAAAATTCTAAGTCAAACTGAAATCTCAATAGTAGGGAACTGAACGAGAGTCCTCTGGAAGAGCAGCCAGTGCTGGACCATCTCCACAGCCTATAACATTTCTGCTGTTGTTCTTACTATTATTAGTATCTTTGAGACAAAGTCTCACTATGTAATCAGGCTGGCCTTGAACTTACAAGGCTCTGCCTGTCTCTGACTCCCAAGCGCTGGGACTAAATGTATGAGTCACCAAGCCAGTCTATTTTATTTTAAAAAAAAAAAAAAAAAGTTTCTCTGTGTGTGTGTGTCTGCCATGTGAGTGTTGTGCCTACAGAGACCAGAAAGATATTAGATGCAGGTGGTTGTGGGGGCCTGATATATAGGTGCTGGGGATAGAATTCAGGTTCTTTGGAAGAACAGGAAAAGCTCTTAAGCACTGAGCTGTCTTTCCAGCCAGGGTTTCTGATTTTAGCAACTGGGTAGATTCCCAAGGCAGTGAGCTTGATAGGCAGGAGGCTATGGAACATGCAAGCCGTATCTAGCGCGCTTAGCCTGACAGCTCTGGCAATCAGGTGGAAACACTGTACAGGCTGTTGGCCTTGTGTGGGAAGTATCAGGGCAGAGCAGGCAGGAGTCAGGAATATGGGAATGAGTTTTAAGAGACTGTCTCAGTGGAAGCTGGC
>PVIU01003716.1:60249-139889 GCA_004026605.1 Ondatra zibethicus
ACACACACACACACACACACACACACACACACACACACGCCAAAAAACCTCCTCTTTGCAACACAAAATAAATCAGAGCTGGGAGTTTATCAAGAGCTAGGCTTAGGGGCTGGAGAGATGGCTCAGTGGTTAAGAGCACTGACTGCTCTTCCAGAGGACCTGGGTTCAATTCCCAGCACCCACATGGCAGCTCACAGCTGTCTGAAGATCCAGTTGCAGGGATTCTGACACCTTCACACCAATGTACATAAAATCAAAGTTAAATAAACCATAAAAAATATTTAAAAAAAAAAAAAAGAGCTAGGCTTAGTGGTAGAATGCCTGCCTACTGTCTGGGCACAGGGTCCTGAGTTTGTCACCAAGCATCCAAAAACAATTAGTTTTTCAAATGAACTTAAGTACACTAGCAAAACAACCATGGAAAAGGACTTGCAAACTCTCAAAAAGTAGTACTAATGAGAACCCATACATCTTTTTTTTTTAATTAAAAATTTCTTTGTGTATGTTCTGCTTGCACATAGTGGTGCACCATGTGCATGCAGTGCCCAGGGTGACCAGAAGAGGGCACTGGGTCCCCTGGAACTGGAGTTACACATAGTTTAGAGCTGTCAAGCAGATGGATGGTGGGGACTGATCCTGGTCCTCTGGAAGAGGAGCAGCCAGTGCTCTTAACTGCTGAGCCATCTCTCCAGCCCCAAACAAAACATCTTTTTTTAAAAAAGAAAACAACTTATTTTTGCTGTGGGTTCTGGGGACAGACCTCACACCCGCTGGCTTCTGCAGTGAGCACTCCTCTAAACTGAGCCTCCTCACCGTTCCGCTGAAACCGAAATGGGGGATGGGGAAGCATCCCGAAATGTGTTCACACAGAAATATGTTCAGTTTTTACATACCTGCATGCATTTCAGTAATTCCAAAAAGGCATCGAACCCTTCTAAGAACTTCTGCCTTAGCTCATCTGACCACTCAGTTGGTTTGCTAATCAACACATACCTACATAGACAACAGTGGCAGTGAACACAGAAATACTGGCATTTTACAAGCTATATTTTGAGTGGAAATGAAGGAAACACTTACTTGAGATCTAAGATAAGGCTCTGAACTCTCCTGAACTTGAAGGCTTGAAGGGCAGTGTAGCGTTCAAACTGGAATCTGCCCTGGGCATCTCGTTGTTTCAAATGGTCCATGAAAGCCTTAATGATAACAGTCATCAGGTTCTCTTCCGTGATGAGCATTCGGGCCTAAAACAGAGTTCATCACAGAGGATGGCAATCAAAACCTGTGCCCCAGGGAACTGAGAATCATTACTAGTTTAGCGCCCACACTTTAAACTTGCTCAACAAGTATCTTAGCTCAAGTGCACTACCAGGTCGTTCTAAAGATTTAGCTATATTTTATGTGTATGAGCATTTGTCCACATTATGTATGTGCAGCATGGGTGAGTAGTGTCCACCAAGGTCAAAAGATGGCATAATGACGTTAACTTTTCTTATTTATACACACTATACAATAAGTATGGGTATTTATTGTAGGGTCCAGAGGTTAAAATCACTATCACTGATTTTCTAAAGTTCAGTATGAAACTGTACTTCTTCTTTTTTTAACCAGCTAGCATTTGTTTTTGCTTTTCTGACTTTAAGAAGTGAAAGGTCTCACTGGGAGGTGGTGGCGCATGCCTTTAATCCCAGCACTTGGGAGGCAGAGGCAGGTGGATCTCTGTGAGTTCGAGACCAGCCTGGCCTACAAGAGCTGGTTCCAGGACAGGCTCCAAAGCTACAGAGAAACCCTGTCTCGAAAAACAAACAAACAAACAAACAAACAAACAAAAAAAAAAAAAAAAGGGGAAAGGTCTCATAGCTCCTGAGGTCTGCCGTCCAAACACAAACTGCTAGGAGATTTCTGCATTCTTCCAGAGCTGGTATTTAGTACCTACCTACCTACAAGTGTGTATATACAATAGAAGACTCAGTGTATGTTAAATACGTATGTATGGATATATACAACCATAGTTAGCTCTTTCTCCCACAGAGAACACACTATCAACTACCATTCTGCTTT
Source organism: Ondatra zibethicus (assembly GCA_004026605.1). NCBI lineage: Eukaryota > Metazoa > Chordata > Mammalia > Rodentia > Cricetidae > Ondatra > Ondatra zibethicus. The sequence continues at coordinate 62,308 of PVIU01003716.1, forward strand.
TCAGTTTTTACTTGATATAAAAACTTTTACATAGAGATTGTCCTGTAGCATTTCATACAATTTCTCTTTCTTTTTAACCACCATAAGGCATACTTTGCTATCATATTTAGCCAGGTCTGGACTGCTGTTATTTACAGTTTTTCAGTATGTGCTATTACAAAAGATGTCACAAATATCCACTATGTAAAATGGCAAAGTAACTTCCTGTAAGTGGAATCACCCAGAGGGAGTACAGGCTAAGTTTGACAGCATCATCAACCTCCTCCCAGAAAAGGGCTCACTAAGCCCCATGCCCATCCAGTACGTGAGCCTTTTCAGTCTGCTTTATTGCTCGCTACAGTTTCATCTTTATCTTCTGTGTTAAACTCAAAATGTGGCAGTCAAAGTAAATTTAGACTTTCTAACTTAGCTAGGGGAAATTAAAGGTGTAAGAATGGCAAAGAATTCTCCAGGGAAGACTATGGTTGAGTCCGAAGGAGCAACAAGCACACACAGGTTCCCAGGAAGGTGTCTTTTTCCTGCTTGTTGTGTTGACTAGGAAGTTAAGGAAAGCAGAGACAATCCCACTGGGCTAGAAACAGCTGTGCAGCACCAGCTTCGGTGAGAGGAGGGAGGAACGGTGCTTAGTGGGCACAACACCACTGGGGGTGGGCAGTCTCACAGTCAAGGCACAGGTAGTTCTGGCTAATGTTAGAGACGGCTGGGTCTAAAATGGCAGGAGGCACATTCTCTAAGGTTACAGAGAATGCTTTCAGTCCTTGCACTGGAACTTTGTTGCTAACTTTCCAAGACAGCTGTCATCATTAAACACTGGTTACTACACAGCCACTGCAACTGTTATTACAGACCCACCATTTGATGCACAGGCCTACAATCCCACTTGCTTTATAAAACATTATCACTCCATAACTCGATTAATTTTTTATAATTCATATTAAAATTTGCACTTCCAGACTTAGCCCACATCTTACAACATATTCACAATAGGCTACAAAGTCCCCTGTAAGACTGAATAAAAGCAATGTTTCAGGGACACGCTCTGGTTAAACTCAACGCCACAGGATCCAATCAGGAGAATGCTGACTGGGGCAGTTAAGAAAGTCACTGAAGACCGGGTGGTGGTGGCTCACACCTTTAATCTCAGCACTCCCGAGACAGAGGCAGGTGGATCTCGAGTTTGAGGTCAGTATGGTCTACAAAGTGAGTTCCAGGAAAGCCAGGGCTACTCAAACCCTGTCTAAAAAAGACCAGAGTCCTAGTAAGAATACAATAGTGCTCAGAAACTGAGTCCAACACGCTTCCAGGTTCCCCAGGACAGTGCTTAGATTCTGAAGCCCTGAAGTATGGAAGCTTGACAGGGGTAGAAATCCTAAGACAATCAAGGATCAGACATGGCAGTCTTATCAAGGCTAGGGCAGGAATCTAGCAGATACTCCAGGCTCTCCTGTTGGGAACTCTCAGTTACTCCTAAACCAAGTCTTGCTGGGTGTGGCAGCACACACCTGTGACCCATCAAGTAAACTGTGAGGACTGTTCAACTGGAGGCCAGCTTGGGCTATAGAAACCCTGCTTCAAAAAAAAAAAAAAAAAAAAAAAGAAAAGAAAAAGAGGAACTTATAAAACTGCAGATTTGAAAGGTATTAAATAGAAAATAACACTAGACCATGTAAATCAATGTAATTGGAAACATGGATAAATTAAAAAATTCTTTTTTTTTTTTTTTTTTGGAGACAGGGTTTCTCTGTGTAGTACTGGCTATCCTGTATCCTGGAACTCACTTTGAAGACTACACTGGCCTCGAACTCAGAAACCTGCCTATTTCTGTCTCCTGAGTGCTGGGATCAAAGGCATGTCCAACTACCACCCAGCTAAATTAGCAAATTCTCTTGTTTGTTTTTTGAGCCAGGGTTTCTCTGTGTAGCCCTACCTGTCCTGGAACTCACTCTGTAGACCAGACTGGCCTCGAACTCACAGAGTTCCACCTGCCTCTGCCTCCAGAGTCCTGGAATTAAAGTTAATTAAAATTAAAAGAATTTGCCCAGCGCAAATTCTTAAGAAAAATCACATTTTTTAAAAAACAATAATAATGTTAAAAACAATAATAAAATACCTAAGTAGCCCTAAATTTAAGAAATATAACTGCTGAAAAATACTTTCATAAAGATATTGCAAGGCTTCACATCTAGATCTGGTTAAAAAAGAAAAAAAAAAAAAAGATATTGCAAGGCCCCAATGGTACACTAGAGAATTCTTCCAAATACTTAAGAGAGCAAAATCCAGGCCCTGCATCTGGAGAGGAGCAGAGAGAGTGCACCGATGCGCAGAGAACAAGCAGAAGTGGCATGCTGGGCCTGGAGTTCCGAGTGTATGTGAAGTACTCTCCATATGTAACTTGGAGGGTACACCAATGTCCAACACACATACACATTCCAGGACTCCCACAGAAACAAGAAAACTAAAGCCAAGAACCACACCAACTCCTGGCCATGGACCATGACTCTGGGTCTGTGTTTGCATGTGTATGTATTCGTTCACTGTTTTTACTCTTTAGGGCCTATTTCTCTAACATTCCCGCAGAGTTGCTGAGCCCCTGCCCGCATGTTTCCTCTCTTCCTTCTTTTGGCCTCCCCCACTTTGGTGTACATGTGCATGAGGAGGCCAGCGTCCTACCACCTTCCCCATCAGTCCCTCAAGACTTGGTCTCTCACTGACCTGGCAGTCACTGCTTTTAAGCTAAGCTGGTTAACAAAGTCCAATGATCTTCCTTCCAGCTCCAGCCCGAGCTGGGATACAAACTGGGTCCTACGGCTTGCACAGCAAGCACTTCTATCCAGTGAGCCATCGTCCCAGCTCCAATGTTACTGGCAAGTGGTGCCTGAACCTGCCAGGCTGACTCTAACTAAGAAGGCAATTTCTTCAGAACCTAAATCGTGACAGCCCCAGGCTGAGACATGTCTGCTAAGCTAACCAATTGAAGAAGGTCCACAAACAGATTTGATCCAGACAACAGATGGCAGTGGAGGGTGTGATGAATCTGAATATCCTATTTATCCACATTTCCCAGTAGCCATCATGGGCTTAATATTGAGTGATGTAGGAATAAATACATACACCTACATCAAAGATCTGTCTAGAAATTCTACTTAATTACAAGTCAGAAACTCCAGAGCCATCGTATACATCCCCCTCAATTCCAAATCTCAGTAGTCATGAAAGCCACCGTCCTTCAAGCCCTCAGCCAGGTCTGCAGATGTGACAAAAGGCAGCTCTCAAAATCCCTACATCCACTGGGAACACCTCAGCTCAGCGCACAGTCTTCTCTGGATTGCTGCTTCAACTTCTTTTATTTTAAATATTAATGAATGAATGAATGTGTGTGTGTGTGTGTGTGTGCATGTGCCCCACAATGTGCACAGGGATTAGTGGACAACATGCAGGGCTGAGTCTCTTCTCCTTCTACCTTGTAGCCTCAGGCTTGTACTGAGGTACAGGCTTAGCAGCCAATGGTTTTGCCAGCTGCATCATCCCGTTTTACCCAGCCTCACTGCACTAAGTTCTAGGTAAGTTCTCCAGATTCGCTTTACTGTCTTCCTCTAATTTATTCCCATCTTGCAAATAGCAGTCTTTTCAAATCACAACTGTAGGACTGGAGCTATAGCTCAATGGCAGCATGAGCTTACCTAGCATGTGTGAGGCCCTGAGCTAGGTCCCCGGTACCACACAACACACATGTACTCATATACAGACATGCACACACATGATAAATGAGAATACAGTGGTCCAAGTGCCTCTCATGCTCTTAAGATAAACACACAATCCCTGACGTGGCCTACAGCAGCATTCATTAACGAGCAGATCACTGAAGATAGTCTTTGCCGGATACTTTACTTTCCTTTTGATTTTTTGGAGACATGGCTTCTCTGTGCAACAGTCCTGGCTGTCCTAGAACCAGATCTGTAAACCAGGATGGCCTCTAATGCACAGAGATCCGCCTGCCTATACCTCCTGAGAGCTGGGATTAAAGGTGTGTGCCACCACAGCCCAGCTAGCAAATATTTCTTAACAAAAAGAAGTGACCCCCCCAGCCCCACTAGAAAATGTAGTTGCTAGGAAAGTGAGTACAAACTGTTCTTCAAACTCCACAGCCTTGCTCTGAGCTCAGAGTACACCGAGCTGCTCCCACATGCAAACCCTTCCCATGGCACACTCTGCATACATCCTCCCTTCCAGTCTCCACAGAAGTACCTTCCTAAGCAAAGCCTCTGGACTCTGGCTAAGGGCTATGGACTTATTCTCTCTCACAGAAGGCAAACTTAATACTTATTGCTGCTTATCTTCATGTATGTCTATGTACTGCATTCCAGCCTGGTGCCTGAGGAGGCCAGAAGGCAACATCAGACCCCTGGACTGGAGTCATAGGTAGTTTCCAGCCACCATGTGGGTGCTGGGAACAGAACTCAGGGCCTCTGGCAGAGCGTTTTCATTATTTATTCCAGTCAAATCTGTTTCGTTTATCATTTCACTTTTAAAAGCCTTGCCTAATAAATGGTAATAAATTTGTTCAATGACGCACGATCTTTAGTTACCATACATGATAAAACTTAACTGATGGAGGCTTCAGGACTGTTGTGTCTGGTTTTATGTCAACTTGACACAAGCTGAAGTCATCTGAGAGGAGGGAATCTCCTAAGATTGGCTTGTAGGCAAGCCTGTGGGACATTTTCTTAGTGACTGATGTGTGAGGGTCAGCCCTTGAGGGTCAACCCTGGGCAGGTGGTTCTGGGTTCTATAAGGTAAGCTGAGCAAGCCAGTGAGCAGTATCCCTCCATGGTCCCTGAATTAGCTCCTGCCTCCAGGTTCCTGAACTGTTTGAATTCTTGTCTTGATTTCCTCCACTGATGGACTACAGTGTCGAAGTGTAAGCCAAATAAACCCTTTCCTCCTCTAAGTTGCTTTTAGTCCTGGTGTTTCTTCACAGCACTAGTAACCATGAATGGGTCAGAGAGCAACCTGGAGAACATTAGTAAAAGACAAGCCAAGCAATGTGACTTAGTTGCCTTAGCTACTCTTTCCTTATGCATAAGGGGAGGACTGAAGAGGAAGATTCTTCAGGATCTAAGATGGTATATGGCATGTTATCTGATTCGAATGTCAGGAATATATATATTTGATAAATTAACCAGCTAAATGTTAATTTTTTAAATTTTATTTTATTATTTTTTTTTTGACACAGGGTTTCTCTGTAGTTTTGGAGCTTGTCCTGGAACTAGCTCTTGTAGACCAGGCTGGCCTCGAACTCGGAGATCCACCTGCCTCTGCCTCCCGAGCGCTGGGATTAAAGGAGTGAGCACTATCACTGCCCAGCTAGCTAAATGTTAATTTATCAGTCCAAAACCACTAGGAAATCCAACTCTCCTCCATTCTTACTTTGACATTCAAAGGTATGTTGTGTGTGCTTGGTGATGTCTGAAATCTGACTGCCTCCTACACGTAGTACCAGCTTATCAAGGAGCACACAGGTCTTACCTCCAGGATTTGAGGCTTTACTTCTGTTAACGGAAACAAGAACATTCTCTAGTCTTTCAGTACTTACAAGTGAAGGAACTGTGAATATCTGAACCGAGAGGTCTGCGACTGAAAACTCTCTGTCGTGGTCATCTGTCACATAATCACTCTGCAAACGCTCATAGTTCTATTAAGAAGGCAAAAAGAGGCAAGGAGTGCCGGCTATGAGTTACAGAGGAGAGGCAGACTCTACTCACCAGAGTAGGTGCGGTGAAGAACTGGACAGAAAGAGCAGTCACCGACACTGCTCGCTCGTGATCATCCTCCATAAAATCTCTCTGCAACTGCTGGTAATTCTAAACAACAAGGGGGAAATTCCTCTAATCCAGTGACCAAACGGTTAAGGGTTATACTGAAAACTCAGTGCTGGGGATGGCAACAAGAAGACACTGGCAGGACGCGGAAACTCAAAGGATCACTACCGATGAGGCTGATTCGCTGCGGAAAGCTGCGCTGACGGGGTCTTCTGGAGCACAGTGCTAGTTTAGCAGCCCAAATAGGGGGTCAGACTCCTAACCCTAGGTACCACTGTTCACTGGGGGATGAGACGCAGCAACATCATACTATCTGACCCCAAACCAGCCTTTCATTGCTTTGGAATATACATCAGAATCATGTGACTCCTGCAAAGTCACCATCAATAGATTTGGGAATAGGACACAAACATGGATGTTCTGAAAGAGCTCTCCAAATGACTGCCATGGGCTTTCTTTGCTAAGTGCCCCTACTGGGGGCATACATGAAGTAGTACTTAGTGTCACCATGTGCTTCTGAAAGCACAACCAAACTCTGTCAGCCATCTGGAATTCACCATTCCCAAATCATACCAAGAGAGGCACATTGCCTCCATGAATTTTAATAGGATTAGACCCTCTATAATGGAATGAGGTTAAGTCATCATCATTTCAAATCCCAATCACTGCATATTTATGTTGTTCTATTTTTGGGGGGGAAGGGACTGAAGCAGGGTTTCTCTGTGTAGCCTCAGCTGTCCTAGCACTTCCTCTGTAGCCCAGGCTGGCCTCGAACTCACAGAGATCCGCCTGCCTCTGCCTCCAGAGTGCTGGAATTAAAGGTGTGTGCCACCACTGCCCAGCAATCACTATGTATTTATGTATAACGGGGGGAGGGCAGAGAGTCTTGTTTCTACACTTTTATTGGTAAAAGGAAAGAAGATTCTGAAGTTTCTTAGAATTTCAAATGGATAACCTCACATCTCATTGTTAAACATTACAGTTTTGGAGGCCCAAATACTGTAGTTATTCCTTAAATAACTTATTTATCATCAAAACTAGAAAAATAAAAACCCTACTTACTTTTGCAAATCGAACGGCAAAGAGCTTCTTGTACTTCGGGTCCATGAGCAGACTGCTCATGAACAACTGGTGATACACACTCCTAGCGCCTTTGGAGAAGAGCAGAGTGTGAGACAGACCAGAGCTCCATTTCCATAGCTGCATGTGTCTCAAACCACAAGGACAAAACTCTTTATGCCTTGCTCAGAACAAAACACTTTAATTTTTTAAAGGATTTTACTTTAATTACCAACATGTATGTCTGCATATGTGAGTTTGTCCAGGTGACCATGGAGGCCAGAAGTGCCACATCCCTCTGACCCCGGAGTTACAGGTGGAAGACACCTAATGTGTATGTTGGGAACAGGACTTGGGTCCTCTGCTTGAGCAGTGTATCCTCTTAACTACTGAGCCATCTCTCCCATCCTGCAATGTTTTTAAAAATAAAATGTGTGCAAAATTAATCCCCCTTCCCCTTTGTTGTTCTGAAGCGGCCTTGTTATGCAGTGCATGCTAGCCTGTAGCCTAGGTTGGTGTTGAACTCTCTCTCTCAATCCTCCCCCTTGGACTCCTAAGTGCCGGGAACACAGCATGTACTACTTGCCTAACTCTAAATGTGATACTGTAAGAAAATACAGAAGCTGTTTAATCTAGGTCATAGACCTCCTATAATACTTTTTTTTAAAAGAATAAGGTTACAGTGCTAATGTTTGGTGTATTTGTTAGGGTCTGAATCTAGCACTACAATTTTAATTTTAAAAAGTATAAATATATTTATTAACATTTCCAAATTTAAAAAAAAATACCCAACTTTGACACACCAACCCTTAGAAGCAATAAGCAAGTCACCTTTCCATAATTTGGAATCATTAAGCATCAGTCTGTCTACCAGAGAAGAGTTTTCACCATCTGGTCCTTCTTGTAATCCGACCTGACACAAAATCCGGCGGAGGCCATCTTTAAACAGAAGGAATAATAGTCATGAGACAGGAACGGCAACTTTGAAAATTAACAGGAGATGACACTTCAGTGTGGGCTCCAATCAGAGCACCATGTCTTAGTGGGGGTAAACTGGGGAAGGACCTTATTAACTATTTTATTTTTACAAAAAGGAGGAAAAATTAGAAATCTCAAATCACAACTCTAATTGTAGGATGTCAAAGTTAATGTCTGTCAGAAAGGCAATAGTCTTTTCTGCCCTAATGAATTTAATTAGAAAAAAAGAATCCACAACTTGCTGATATAATGCTGTTCTCTAGGTATTTATGCTAACGGACACAGGGGTAGTAAAATCAGTCAGAAAGACTGTGTGAGGTAGTCATAACACAGAACTGCTAACAGAACAATGTGTAACCCTTACACTGCAATATGTATCAATATGGGTTATTAATGCTACGTAACGTATCTTCCATCAGACTTAATACTCTACAGCACTGTACGGAGGCTGAAGGCAGACTCTCACATCTTCCAAATGCCACACTCTACATAAGCTCTCCCAGCATACATGCATGCAGTGTATCTCATCTGTATTTTCCTCCCAAGATAGGGTCTCTCCGCGTAACTCACTCTGTAGACCAAGCTGGCCTTGAACTTACAGAGATCTGACTGCCTTTGTCTCCCAAGTGCTGATATTAAAGGTGTGTGTCACCACTGCTCGGTCCTGTCTGTATTTTAATCATCAGTTCACAGTGTGGTATTTTTCTAACAGCCTTCAATACAAATATTAAGGGATCTTCCCTACCATGATTATGGTACATTACAAATTGTCTTCTATGTAGGTCAAGAAAAGAAAAACCTTGCCGGGCGGTGGTGGCGCACGCCTTTAATCCCAGCACTCGGGAGGCAGAGGCAAGTGGATCTCTGTGAGTTCGAGACCAGCCTGGTCTACAGAGCTAGTTCCAGGAACAGGCTCCAAAGCCACAGAGAAACCCTGTCTTGAAAAAACAAAAAACAAAAAAATAAAAAAAAAATAAAAAAAGAAAGAAAGGAAAAACCTAAGACTGGCAAACATAAATTAGTATATTCCAATGCACACGTTTTCAGATATGCAAAGGACTGGTCATAAACAAAAGCTGTAAGAGGCCAAACATTTAAATTATTTAAATTAATTTTATTAAATTGTATTGTCATTAACATTTAATTACAGCAGCACTTTGCAGTTTCATCTGTGAAGGGTGTGACAGGATGCATCACTGAAAACAGTCCCTTCTGTCATGTCATTTAGATATAGTCTTGACATGTCAAACCTACCTGAATATCCAATAACACTTCCCAGCCAAGACAGAGCTTTCAAACCAAAATTCTGATGAGCAGCGACGGATGAGTGCATGACTTGAACTTTGAGCGGCTTGGTCTGTCTGCTGGTGTTCCTCTTAAGGAAACAGGGAGGAGAAAAGACTAACTTAAAACAGCTGTTTAAGAGGCAGAAGGCACTAGCATTCTTAATACAACCACAATATCCACACGACTTTCATGTGTCTATAAAAAAGTACTATTTTTTTTAACACACTGACTCAGCGTATTTTCTAGACAGAATCTAAAGATTCAGTGACAACGGTTAAGAGGCTCCACCTTGTGAGTTACCAGAGCCTTTGGTCATATAAAGAAAATCTATAGTGCCAATTACAAATAGCTTAAATCCTCAAGAAAGCTTGCTTTCTGCCTTTAATCCCTTTCTTTCTTTTTTTGTTTTTATTTTGTTTGTCAAGATAGGGTTTCTATGTGTAGCTTTGGAGCCTGTCCTGGAACTAGCTCTTGTAGACCAGGCTGGCCTTGAACTCACAGAGATCCGCCTGCCTCAGCCTCCCGAGTGCTGGGATTAAAGGCGTGCGCCACCACCGCCTGGCCAAAATAAAATTAAATTATTTTTTAATTGTATATGTATGGTGCCTTGCCCACAAGTATGTCTGCATACCATGTGCTTACAGTGCCTCTGGAGGCTGGTAGAGAGCATCAGATCCCCTGACTAGCATAATAGACAGCTGTGAGCTGCCATGTGGGTGCTGGGCTTTGAAGCTGGGTCCTCTACAACAGTAGCCAGTGCTCCTAAGCCATCTATGTCACCAGTCTGAAGAACGCTTCATTTTGCAAGCTGAAACCTTGCACCCAGTGAACAGTGCCTGTCCCATCCTGAGCTATCACTCTGCTCTCCCAGCCCTCGTACAAGTGGAATCACATCCATTTCTTGCTCATTTTACTTAACATCAGTCAAGAGTTATACACAGTGTCACACCTGCAAAACAGCCTCCATTTTTAAATGTGGAGAAACATTCCACTATACATGTATGCTACATTTTTTCTGTTCACCTGTCAACAGGCACTTCTCTTTTATATGCATACCCAGAAACAAAACTACTGGTCATTCTATGTTTAATTTCTAGGGGAATGGCCATGCAGCTCCCCATAGCAGCTCCTGTCCTTTTACATTTCCATCAGCACAACAAGGGTTTCAATTATCCTATACCTCGGCTGACTCTATTGTTCTGGGTGGAAGTCATCCAGCAGGACTGAGGTGTCTCAATTTCCCCAGTTAGGGTGGAGTCCGTGTCTCCGTGCTCTTATTGGTTGTTTCCCTTTGTTAGAGAAATGTCTACACTTCTGAAACATATAACTTTATTTCCTTTTATTTCTTGTATGAGTCCTCTCCATACCCTATGTCCATAACCTACTTTTAACATATATGGCTTTGCGTATTTTCTCTGTATGCACACATCATACACATCTGTGTCAGAAAAGGTTTTCCAAATCTGCTATCTGTCTTTTGACTCTAAGTATGTAATATTTTGTTAAAAATTTGATGTGGCCAAAAACGTATGTAATTTCTTCCCTATTAGCAATCTTAAATAGCTTTGAGAGAACCAGAATAATACAATGTTAAGAATCATAATCTTTAAACACAACTTAGGTGACAGTGGGTTTATAAAGTCTTATAAATGTCTTGATAAATGCTAAATAATATAGAGTTAGTCTTAAGCTGATAAAAAATAACAGATATGTTTTTAAATCACTTACCACAATGACTGATTTCGCCTGATCACAGTACTGAAAATCTCCGTATCGAACAGACCTACGCCCCTGTAAAGACATTTAAAACTAACTGTAAAAGCATTATATTCAGCATGAGTAGCTTGAAAAATCAGTAAATATTCTTGAACATACAACTTGAGTCAGTCTTTAATATTTATGTTATCTATTCTAGACACCAATCGAAAACTAAAATTTTGCTTTTAATCCCAGCATTCGGGAAGTAGAGACAGGAAGATTTCTCTGAGTTCAAGGCCAGCCTGGTCTACAAAGCGAGTTCCAGGACAGCCAGAGATACACAGAGAAACCTTGTCTTGGAAACAAACAAACAAACAAACAAGACTAAAATTTTTCTTAGCTTGGCAATTTAAACTACCAGTGTACGTACACACACGCACATGCACACACGACAACAGAGCACTTCCAGCAGGCTTCTCTAACTTCCGTTCTCATGGCCCAGTGTTTCTAATGACTAGGCAGAATTAGGGCAACTGTACATTTTCTTTGAATGCTCTACCTGGTAATGGCTTAGTTTTAACAATATATATTTGGGTCAATAGTCAAACAAAATTTGAAAAACAGCCTAGACACATATACTTTTACTAATTTTTCTATGCTAGTTTACCTGTAATAAAAGCTCTATTTTTTTAATCCCGGACCTTGGGATGTAGAGGCATAAAGATCTTCCTAAGTTTGAGGCCAGTCTAGACAAGTTCCAGCAAGTTCCAGCCAGCCTGGACTAGAAAGTAAGACCTCCCCATCTCAAAAAAAAAATGTAAAAATTTCAGGAAGCAGAGGCAGGTGGATTTCTGAGTTCAAGGCCACCGTCATCTACAGAGCTAGTTCCAGGACAGGCTCCAAAGCTACAAAGAGAAACTATCTCAAAAAACAAATGAAAGAAACCAAACAAAGAAATGTTAACTTTCTCATGATAAATTACTTACATCTCGATCGACTGTGGTTGCGAAGCCAATGGCTTCCTTCTGTGTACAGTTAACAGCTTTCTGAAGAGTATAAATGACTTGCTCATAGGTGTGAACCTCGTCATTAAACAGCATGCAATAGTAGGTGTCACTCTTCTCTCTGGGGAGAGAATGTTGACATTAATGCAGTGTAAAGAGTGGGCGTGGCCATAAAGGCAGGCATCTGTGGGCATGAGCAGTAGCAGAAGAACTGGAGAAGGGAAACCAGCGTAAGTGCTGTCCAAAGGGCTCTGGAGGATGTAGGCTTGTAGCCAGATGGTAACTGATAAATGGCAAATATTACAAGAGAAGCCCATCAGAGTTCCCCGTGTTGGTGGCCCTGGCCAGTTAAATGAAAATAAAGTCAAAACAACAACAACAACCAAACTAAGACAAACAAAAGAAAAGCCAGGCGGTGGTGGTGCACACACCTTTAATCCCAGTACTCGGGAGGCAGAGGCAGGCGGATCTCTTGAGTCCTGGTCTACAAGAGTGAGTTCCAGGACAGCCAGGGCTACACAAAGAAATCCTGTCTTGAAAAACCAAAAACCAACCAACCAAACAAACAAACGAGAGAGAGGGAGGGAGGGAGGTAGGGAGGAAGAGAGAGGAGTAGGGAGGAAAGAAGGAAGAAAATCCACCCAATGCATAATGCACAACCCAAATTATCGGCAACACATTGAAAAATCAAAGAAGTCATCCTTTGGTGATTGATGTCCAATTAGTCTGGTTACCTCCTGATGTCCAATCTCCAGCCCAGTCACCCTCAGCTATGAACAAAGGTCCAATAAGCAGGGAGTGCTTTTCAGAAAAGAGGAGGCTGTGTGAAATGAGGGGCTAGCAGCCAGTCCTTTTAACATAGCTGTGGCTGAATCCAGCTGTCTGCTCACTAGTTTACGACCTCAACAGTATAAACAAAAATGGCAGATGGACAGAAAGATAGCACAATGTTGAATACATTTTATAATTAGAAGCAAAATGGCTAAAACTGCATTGAGCATTTCATAAAACCTCCAAACCCACTTACATAGAAGAGCTTATCCCCTGACATCTTTCCAGCTTTATTAGATCATCAAAAGGAGAAGGCTAGTGGGTGTGGTGGTGTACACCATTAGTACCGGCACTTTGGAGGAGAGGCAGGCCGGTCTCTGTGAGTTTGAGGGCAGCATGGCTACACAGTGAGTTCAGGTCAGTCAGAGAAAGACAGCAAAGGACAGAGATGTCAGGGATCGTGTGGGTTTAGGGACAGAACTCAAGTTGTCAGGCTTGCCGGCAAGGCCCTCACTTGCTAAGCCGTCTTGCTAGCTCTGTGTGACTTAACACTGCTACAAACCAATCATCCCAGGAAAACCTTCACTGATCAGCATTCAAGCTGCAACGCTGGAATATCAAAGTCATGCTTCTGCTAAAATCCAATATTTTTTTAAAAAATTGCTGGGACAGCATGGTGCCTAAGCAGTTTAGGTTACTTGCTGCTCTCTAACAACCTGAGTTCGGTCTCCAGGATCCACTGGTAGCTAGAACCGATTCCTGCAGGTTCTCCTCTGCCCTTCATGGCACGCACTTCTTCCTTCCCATACACAATAAGTGGATGAACAGATGCAGTAATAATTTTAAAAGAAAAGACTATGTCCTCTCCTAGCTGTGTGAATGACATTAAAATTTAGCAGGTCCCATACACACAAGGAACAGGCCATACTTACGCCATCTCTAAGTCTGCAGGCAATTCACTTTCTTTTTCCCAGGTTAGTATATCTACTGCGTATTGAAACATAATAGCAAAAATGTTGTAAGTTCTTGCTATCACATCTTCTGATAGATGTACAAGAGGATCCTGAGGGAGAACAGAAAACACAACTCCCTTAGTGTTTTGTTTTTTGCCTTCCAACTCCAACTCTCAAACACAAGAAGGGTGACAGGTTTCGTTACATAACAAGTTTAATCCTGTACATGCTACAAAACACAAAATTACACTTCCTAAAACATTTTCTTCCAATGATCTCAATTTTAAATTAGCCGAGTCAAAACATTCAGACTCAAATACCTAATGCATATAACTGAACATTGTGGAACAGCACACTGGAAACTCTAAATTCTAACCTCAAACCATCTTTCCAGTTGTGTATAGGAAACTCCAACTTGCAGAACTGAGTGAAGGTGTTTGATGTCAAGCCTAACCATGTGAGTTTGATCCCTAGAGCCTACACAGTAGATGGAGAAAACGGACCCCTGCAAGGTGCTAGTGGTATGCATGTGTGCATGTGCGTGTGTGCACATGCATACAAGCACTCGTACTCTAAACAAATGCAAAAAACCCCATATAAAACAAGGAAAGACAATCAGTCATCCAATTTACATAGGAGAAAACATGTCATTCCCCATTTAAGACCTGAGAGAAGTTTCTTAAATTAACAAAGGAGATGTCACACAGTTTATTGCGGCTCTCAACAAAGAGAAGTACCTGAACCCGCTACCTTTCTGTTCATTCCTTTTGCCAAGGGGCCATGTGAATTTTTTTAAAGATTTATTTATTTATTATGTATACAGTGCTCTGCCAACATGCCAGAAGAGGGCACCAGATCTCATTATAGATGGTTGTGAACCACCATGTGGTTGCTGGGAATTGAACTTAGGACCTCTGGAAAGTGCTCTTAACCTCTGAGCTATCTCTCCAGCCCCCATGTGGAATTTTGACGGAACTTTTCTTAATTGTCACAGTGATTGGATGCGCTACTGCTACTTAGTGAAGGGAGCCAGGCATGTTAACTCAACATGTCCAATGGTCTATATGCCTGCTGAACAAATCTCTTCCATGATCAGACAGTACTTGCAACAGTTGATCTTTTTAAGATTAGTTTTATTTTACTGGTATGATGGTTTGCCTACAAGTGTTTCTTGCAGCACATGCTTGCCTGTGCTTTTGAGAGGCCAGAAGAGACTGTCAGATTTCCTGGAATGAAAGTTACAAATTGTTGAGAGTCATTATGTGAGTGCTGGGAATTGAACCTGGGTCCTCTTAAAGAGCAGCAAATGCTCTTAGCTGTGAGCTTTCTGTAGTCCTGCAATGGTCAATCTTGACTGGCAGGATGAGGGAATCTGGCATTGTCTAGGAGACATAGATCTGGGTCCATGTATGAAGTTATTACAGAGCTTTAACTGAGAACGATGATCCACCCTCAAAGTCAGCAGCACCTTCTGACAGAAGCCAGCTGGAAGGAGGTCCCAGACTAATGCCTGTCTACACTCACTCTTGAGCAAGGACAGCTATAACTGCTGCCATCAAACTCCAGCCTCTGAAAAATTTGGCTTCCCAAAGTGAACTGAACATTAGTGACTCTCCAGGAACTGCCAGGGCTTCAGTGCCAACTGGGAATGCTGAGTCCTCCAGCTCTGTGGACTGCTCTCAGTCCTCCAGCATGCAGATGGCCACTGCTGCACGAGCTGGTTCCTACTGTACAAGCCTAGATTCTAATAATCTCCCTTTGTAATGTAGAGAGCCCTACCTAATGCAGTATTTATTACTTTTTTCTCTGTGTGCATATGTGTGTGTAGTGTGTTTATGTATGTGTGTAGGTACGATTGCACATGTGTACATGTGTAATCATAGGCCAGAAGTTGATGTCAGGTGTCTTTTTCTATCGATTTCTCCTTTGTACTGAGGCGGGGTCTCTTGCTGAAGCTGAAGCTGAACAATCCCAGACAGTCTGGCTCACTAGCTTGCCACAAGCAAGAGGGCCTGAGTTGTCCCCAGCATCCCTGTAAAGAGCTGGGCCTGATACAGCATGTGTTAGGCAGGGTTTTCTGCAGGAACAGAATCCCTCACTGGGGAGGGAGACAGGAGGACTTCCTGGAGCTCAATGGTCAGCTGTTCTTGAGACCCTGTCTCAAACAGTCAGGTGGGAAGCAACAGAGGAAGACAACCAACATTAACCTCTGCCTGCACAACAGCTTGGGGGCGTCTTTACCTCCTCTTCCACAGCTTCAGAGCTGCGAAGCTCATGCTTTTGACAGTAAGGGCCCTCTTTCCACGCTTCAGTGTCACCACAGTCACAGAAGCCTCCACCTCCTGACGTTGTCATCTTGAAGAAAAAGACAGTATCTGGTAAATACTCACTGGATGTCAGGTGAGTGCTAAGGACAGAAAACTGCTTAAGTGTTCCTTGCTTTGAAGGGAAAAAAATACCAAACAAAAGGGGCTGTCAATGTTTTCTTGCAAGTAAGCCTGTAGGTTTTTGACCAATTTCTAAAGAAAATGAGCTAGACTGCTATAGGGGGGAAGAGTTCAGGTATTTCAGAGAGGCTGTGTCTGCACACGCTGCTTTCTTAATTAGGAAAACAAAAGACTGGGGAGGTTCCCCTGGGGTTTTGCTAGAGTGCTGCTGTCTACAGTAATGATGCTGTAACACAGTAGGCTCAAGGAAACAGTTTTTCTTCTTTAACAACTCCTAAAATTCGGTTCCTTTAAAGGGTTGGTAAAAAGTGCTCATTGATAAGGCTTCAGGAATTAGTCACACTTACTTATGCTACAGCAACTAGCTACTAAGTCTGGCAAGACAAAACCTACAGGCTAATAACTGGTATACCAGAAATTTTGCTTTAAAAAGCTACCACAAAAAAAAGGAATGAGTTAATTCAGATACAACAAATTTTAGAATAAATCCAACTCTACTCTACCCAAAGTAAGCATTTGTATGCTCTGTACCACAGCAATAATTAGTGTCATTCTGCATATTCTATTTATTCCCAGGAGATGCAGATGTGGGCCAAGAAACATGGGCAGGCCACCACTTGGCAAACAGCTTGGTGTGCGCATGTGCTCTTGTTACCAAACACCAGGCAGAGCAGCTGAAGGGTACCTGGGAGCATCTCGCCAGCTTATATTGTGTGTGTGTGTGTGTATATTCCATATAACCTTTCTGTTCTTTATTATCAAGACCTGGGCAGAGGGAATACCAATAACCATGGAAGAGCCCTGGCCCAGCTGGGCTCTGGGATTAGGAACAGGACTGAAGCTCTTCCTATAGTCTACCCAGGGAGCATGCAAGGTTCCTCACACAACCGTCCCTTCTCCACCTCCCACACTCAGCAGAGGAACAGGGCAGGTCTGGGGAGAGCCTCAAATAAAATTATCAAAAGTCTTAGGGACTGGAGGTGGGCCCTGAATAACAGAGTAGTATAGCCTCTTCAATAATCATTTAAAATACCAGATCAATCTAGCTGACAGCTAGCACAGAAGATCCAGTTTTTGTGTTATCTTTCTTAAATCTCTGAGTTCCAAGAAGGCTTGTAACTCCTTTCTATACTGAACACCTCTACCCCCCACTCTATCCCTTCCCTTCCCCCTCCCCCGGGGGGAAACCCAGGGCTTTACCCATGCTTGGCAAAGCCCTTTCTATACTGACCACCTCCCCTTCCCTTCTGGGAATAGAACCCAGGGCTTTGTCTATGTTTGGAAAGTACTATACTAACAGCTACATTTCCTAAAAACAAAAACAAAATCCCACAATTTGGAAACCATTCTCTCTCCCCTTTTACCTCTAAATCTTTTGGTTTTAAAATGAGAATTGGTTTGGAGGCTCTAGCAAGGGGCTCACTACTCACATCTCTTCACTGCAGACTGGCCCTGCCTTTGGGCCTAAGCATGCAGCTTTAGGAGGAGTCCAAGTGGAGCAGTAAGGGAGGAAGGGCATGTCCACGTAGCCAGCCAGGGCAGCAAATCAACCATGGTGAGCAATGGGGTGACAAGACATTGTAGCCAGCTTGCCCTCACATTCATTAGATTTTTAAAATGAGACAAAAGGTACCTAGTATAAAATTCAATACTATGTGTGGTTGCCATTTGCGCATTACTGACCCTGTATCGATGGTCTCTGTGGATACTTCCCAAAAAGCACTCCATGCATAAAACACAGGTAGGGTCAACTGCACAATCCCTGTCAAGTTAAAGAAAAAGAGAATGAATAAATATGGGTATCAAAAATTAATCCTCTCCCACAATATCAGAACCGTTCTGAAGTGCCAAAATAGGAGGTGCTAGTCCCCAAATCTGCAGCTCTCTGCTCAATGAAATCACCCATGTTTTCATGCTGGAGTATATGAGGGAGCCTTTCAGCACAGCCTTGACCAGAATTGTCTGTGCACTGCTCCACAGGTTTGGGAAGACTTACCTAGTAAGCTAATGCACTCTGCAGCCACAGTTTATAACCTTCTATTCAAGTGGCATCTAAAATGAAGGTCGGGCCTGAGTACTGAACTCTTGTTGTTAGATAGTAGCACTTTTCTGTTTGTTTTGAGACAGATTTCACTATGTAGACTAGGCTGGCCTTGAATGCACACAGATCTGCCTGCCTCTGCCTCCGGAGTGCTGGGAATAAACATATGCACCGCCATGCCAGAGTAGATGTCTTGCATATTAAGGCAACAACTGCCCTATGACTAACTGGGTTCAAGAGTCAATGTCTGAGGCTGCAAAAGCCCAGAATGGGAGAATTTTTGTATCCTTAATCTGAAGAACATTCTTAAAAGGTTGAAAATAAATACCACTGAACAAGAATTGGAAATATACAACTAATAGCAATATTGAAGGAACTTAAAGAGCAGTAAAATGTCACTTTCAACTGTCCCCTGTATTTTGAACAGCAGCACAGGTCTCTGACAGTATTTGTTATGTTTGAGGCACTAGATAGATAAATATTCCACATCTGCAACTGGGAAACAGCAGCTCATAGAGCAGTCTAACTTGGGATAATGGAGATGTAGATGTAGGCCAAGCCCATGGTTCCGAGTTACCAACATCTCCTTCTATAGCCCAAGCACACTGTCTATGTACTAAACTTCCATGTACTTTGTGGTAACAGAGAGTAGTGCCACACAATACAACTTGATTTTCTACTAAGAGTCAAATTACATGGAGGCTAGCTGCTGATGCAACCTCAGAGCTATGTTACAGCAGGCCTCCCCTGACTGCTGCAACACAGCACCGCCCCAAAGAGGCCGGGACCGACATGGTCAGCTGAGATCTTAGAGTGGCATCTCTGCATTTTCAGTCTCACAGCACCAGCTGTCTCACCACACACCTGACACACCTGAAAACCATGTAAGGACAGTAAGAGAGTGGACTCTAAGGGGGACTCCTGACCCATTCTTAGAGTAGTTCACCTTAACTGATGAGTAATCCTTTCCTCCATTTAGTCTGCCCACAGACAAGCTGTCTAAAATCCCAGCAGCACAATTCTCTCCAGAAGCCTTCATGCCCTACTTGTGCTCTGTAATAAATTAATCAAAATTCCTTTGGCCTCAGAATTCTTTCTCTAAGTGGTGACAGAAAACCCAGGACACTGGGTAGAGGTCTTGTTTTGTTTCTCAATCTCAGGAACTCCCTAGCCTTTACCAGGGACGAGTCCCAACAGCAGCTGCCACATGTCTGAGTTTCAGTGCCCACAAGAAAAGTCCATTAAAAAACAAAATACTCATAAATAAACTTTTATTACCATCAACTCATGTAATATTATTTATTTATTCATGTGTGTGTGCTCATGCCTATGTACCACAATGCACATATAGAGGCCAGAGAGAAACTTGCAGTTGCCAGTTCTCTCTCTCCTTCCACCATGTGGGTCCTGGGATTTAACTCAGGTTATGAGGCTTGCTGAAAAACACCCTTAACTGCTGAGCCATCTTGCCAGCATATCATATGTTTTCAAATATTTATTTTTAGCATTTTAAATTTTATGTATTTCTGTGTATGTGCACCTGAGTGCAGGTGCCTACATAGGGCAGAGGTGAGTTAGACCTGCTACAACTGGGGATACCAGTAGCTTCAAGCTGACCACCATGGGTGCTGGGAACAGAACTTGGGACCTCTGCTGAGCCAATCTCCAGCAACCATCATATATTTTTAACAACAAAGTACATGTCTAAGCATTTAAATTTAGTTGCACAGAAAAAAAAAAACAGCCCATTTTCCCACATTTTATTATATATGAGTGAAAAACTCCTAACGTACTGGCATGTAAGAATAAAAGAAAGGGCTTTCCAGGGAGAGGCCTGTTGTGACATGACACAGATATTCTGGCTTTGTCTGTGTTCTGGCTAGCGCTTCCTAGCGGCTGGAGTAACCCTGAATAAGAGCTGGAGAAATCACCATGGACCCCAGATCTATCTATTTCTATGCTTGGATAGTGATAGGATACAGACCACAAGAGGGTCTAGAAATGCTAACAATGAGCACAGCTGCCACCCAGCCACTATCCTATTGCTAAACACTATTCCTGACTAAGAAAACCATTTCTAGGGAAAATGATTGATCTCAAGGCAGACAGGGAGAAATCTAAGATGTCACTGAGGCATCTTTTGTTTTTTGTTTTTCAGACAGGGTTTCTCTGTGTAGTTTTGGCTGTCCTGGAATTCTCTTTGTAGACCAGGATTGCCTTGAACTTGCAGAGATCCACCTGCCTTTGTCTCCTGAGTACTGGGATTAAAGGCGTGCCCACCAATGCCCAACAATCTTGTGCCAGAAACTAAGTAAGGACTTTGAGAACACTAGCAGCATAAAAAAAGAGCAAACAGTGGCAAAAGCTCCTATTCTGTGAAGTTAGGACACAGTGGCTAAGTAAAAAAAAAATGGTTCTGGATCAATGGACCCTTCAATCCCCAGGACCCTTGCAAAGGTAGATGGAGAAAACAGCCTCCACAAAGCTGGCACTTTAGCCTTGACATATGTGTTCCTACCATTACACACACACACACACACACACACTCCTTAGACTCCAGCTGTTATGGTCATGGATCAATACATCTCAAGTTCAAGTCCTAGCATTGCAAAAATATGAAAACAAAACAAAACAAAGAAACTCAAAGCTTCAGAGGAAAGGATAGCTAACACTATGAAAGTGCTTTCCCACAGAACTCTTCATTACTTGGGGCGGGAGTGACTTTATAGCAGAAACATCTTGCGGACACAGCACTGTCATCAAGGATCAAAGGGACCACAGGCCACACACCAGGGCTGGATTCATCATCTCTGTGGTGATCTGGCCAAAGGTGCAAGGTCTATTTACCAGACAAATCCAACTTGAAGGGCATTTTCAAAAATAACTAGTTTGTAATCTTCAAAAGTATCAAGATCATGAAAAGAAAATCAAGTAGACTGGGGGTAAAATTCAGACTTTAGATTTAAAGACACACAAATGTGCGGTTGGCATTGTATCTTCTGGGTAGAGGATACCGCTGGAGCCACTGGAGCGCAGCCTCCTTATCTGTGAATCACAAGGTTCAACTCCATCTACTCCCCAAGCAGCAGCAGCAGGCTCAGAGAGGTCTTTATAATGCCAAGAACTTGCTCTACAGCACTTCATTGTCCAGTATGATCAGAAGTGATACTCTGACCACACTAATAAGGAAAAACTAACATGGAAAACCAGATACCTTAATTAGCTTATTTTAAATTTTACAGCAAAATGTTTTTTAAAAGTTGAAGAACGTATCTATCAGCAGTATATCCGCACAATGGAATACTCTATAGCTGTGTAAACCAAATGGAAAGACGCTAAACTTTTAGAAAATTTAGTTCTGTGTACATACTTGTTTTGAGACAGGGCTGTCCTGGAACTGTCCGTTCCAGGACGCGTAGCCATGCCTGTCCTGGAACTTGCTCTGTAGACCAGGCTGGCCTTGAACTCACAGAGATCTGCCTGCCTCTGCCTCCAGAGTGCTGGAGGCGTGTATCACCATACCTGACTTACATATTTCTTTTCATTACATTAATTTATTTTGTGTGCATGGTCACATGTATATGGGCTTTTGAGTGGTCTCTGGGATCACACTCTGTGGTCAAGAAGCTTAGCAGCAAATGCCATTACCCACTGAGCCATCTTGCCAGCCTATATGTTTGCACATACGGTTAAGATAGTCTGTACATATGTGTATATGCATGCATGCATGATGCCTATTACGCAGAGAATTTCTGGAAGGACAGAGTGTTAGGCAGTGAGAGTCAGCACACTAAGTGAGAAGAGGTCAGGGCACGTTCTTCTGTCTCCTCTCGCAGACTCAATTTCACCAATCTTTTAAGATCATCTTGTATTAGTAAGCCCATATAGCAAACATATCCTAATTTCCACCATCCCCAATTAAAAAGAAACTCCTTGGAGAAACGACTGATTCTCCATATAGGTCACAGCAAATACAGAAAGCTGTGGGCATCTCATCATGCCAGAAAGGGAAGCAGCACCCCAAAGCTAATGAAGGCAGAGGAGAGAAACAAAGGAGCCAGTGTGATGGGGTTCCACAGCCAACTCCGAAACAATGTGAGCATCAAAAAGAATCATTGTAAGCAAGATGCATCAGGAAGGGCGAGGAAGTAACAGGCCAGGACAGAGATGGAAGTTACTTAGGGCCTTCTCCCGTGGATCTGGAAAACCATTTCATGACTATTTGTTCTTAAATCAGTGAATTAAACTGTGTGTATTGGTGGTGTGCACTTTTAAATGTATAGGTTTCATAATTTGGAAATAAAAATCTGAAGGTTTAAGAGAAGAACTGTCGTATTTTACCTGCAAGAGTATGTGGGCTCGCCTACTTTAAACACTCGGCCACAGAGATGAGAAGGCTTGTTCGCCTGTTCAAGCTTCGGAAAGCCCAGGGCAGGGTCCTCCCCACAGATGTACCACTCCATTGGTCCCAACAAGATGTGCTGTGCGAGTGTGTCTTCCTTCTGGGGGTAAGGGTTGGGACCCCGGCAGTAGATTTTGGGCACACAGTGGGCTAAATGCTGGTATACTTCTCTGGTGAGGTCAGTTGCTTGCAGCCATTTCTTTAAAAAAAAAAAAAAGTTTCAAATAAGGTCAACTGAGTACTAATTCGAGCAATTATACTCAACTTCCTTTTTGGTAAAAATATAATATTAATAATCATATTTTGTTTATATTGTTATACACTAAAATTTTAATCCGGGCCAGCAAGATGGGTAAAAGTGCTTGCCTGATGACTTCATTTCAATCCCCAGAACCCCCATAAAGGTCCTCCCTCTCTCTCTCTCTCTCTCTCTCTCTCTCTCTCACACACACACACACACACACACACACTCCTTATTCAAACCACAGCTGTTGTGTTCTTTTTTTTTTATAGAGAAGCCAGATTAATTTTTTTAATTATTTCTTTTTATTTCATCTGTGTTGGTGTTTGGCTTGCATGTATGCCTGTGTGAAGGTGTTGGATCCCCTGGAACTGGAGTTATAGACAGTTGTGAGCTGCCATGTGGGTGCTGGGAATTGAACCCGGGTCCTTTGAAAGAGCAACCAGTACTCTTAACCACTGAGCCATCTCTCCAGCCCCAGCTGTTGTGTTCATTTGACTTCTAATGCTTTGCTCAAAAAATGTTATTTCAATTGTGAGAGGGATTTTCATGTCAGGGACGGACAGGTGGATAGATGGCGTGTTTGTGTGTGTGTGTGTGTGTTTGTATGTGTGTGTGTGTGTGTGCTCTCATGAATGTCATCCCACAAGAGCCTGGATGGATAGACTGTGTGTGTGTAAAATCTCTCATGAACGTTATCCTACAAGAGCCTGGCTTATTGACTATGGCTTCTTTCTCTGACCAGTTTCTCTCTCCAAATCTTTTCCCCTTAGCTCTCCTTACTAACTCCAAATAGAAAACCAAAAGTCAAACCACTTCCCTTTTTTGGGCCTTGACTCTGCTTTCATCTACTTATATATATGGATATCTCACAAGTACCAACTCAAAATGCCCAAAACTGAACTCCTAATCCTCCTACCACCATCCAACTCTGTTACTACATTTCTCTACGTCAGCATTTACCTAAGTACCTAAACTTGAAAAGCTTCCTTCTGCTTCACTCAACATTGTCACTTTGTCTTCACCATCATTCAGGCACCCAAAAACTCTGCTGCACCCACTCCTTTCTCTCTACAGAACCCTCATTCCATCCTAGGAGCAGCATAGCCACGGACTTCCTGGGGTCCCCACCAGCTTTGTCCCTCTGCAAATTTTTCTAACCTCATTACTGGGGTAATTTTTGACAAATACCCACTTGAACATGTCATACACCTTCCCAATATGTTCATGATCAAGGCCCTGAAAAGGCCTGCTAAGTCCTTATGGCTTACTGCCCTACTTTCTGGCTGTTTCTGGTCACTTTCTGACTGTATTGGCTTTTCCTCCCAGGAGGTGTCTTCTCAGTCCATTCCCCACCTCCCTGCCCTTCGTCAGGTGTGAAGCAGTGAGCACTTGGTTAGACTGGTGAATGACTACAAGTGTGTTCTCACTCATTCTGTTTACACTCCAGAAAGAAAGCAGAGGGGAGGTCCAGACCTTTAGACTTAGGTCTAAGTCCAGTTAAGTCTAAAGCTGAACCCACTGACCCCTCGAAGCACTCCCTTGCACTTCCTCTCTCCTTCTCTCCTTTTCTGGTCTTCTGCCACATATCCTGCCTCCTCTGCTACACATGCCATCGCTCTCTTAAACTTCTTTGTGCCATATTGGCTCTAAGCCAAGAAAAAGATTATAAACCTCACAACATGAAATAAAGGGACCATTTCTACTACAAGGCAGCTAAGTGAACTGTTAACACAACTCACAAACCCAGGGTTTACTTAGGATGTGATCACAGTCTTGTTAAGAAAGACTTCTACTTTCCGGGGTTGATGCTGCACACCTTTAATCCCAGCACTTGGGAGGCAGAGGCAGACGGATCTCCGAGTTCCAGGCTAGCTTGGTCTACAGAACAAGTTCCAGGACAGCTGAGTCTACACAGAGAAACCCTGCCTTGAAAAACCAAAAAGGGATGCCGGGCGGTGATAGCCCACGCCTTTAATCCCAGCACTCTATGGGAGGCAGAGGCAGGTGGATCTCCATGAGTTCAAGGCCAGCCTGGTCTACAAGAGCTAGTTCCAGGACAGGCTCCAAAGCTACAGAGAAACCCTGTCTCGAAAAACCAAAAAAGAAAAGAAAAGAAAAAGAAAAACCAAAAAGGGAGGCTGGGGGAGGACTCCATGCCAGGCACAGTGTTGTCTGTGAACCTGTAATTCTAGAAGCAGGAAGATAAAGAATTCAAGGGACCATGATCAAGCAATACCTAGCACCTGAAGAAGTCAATGTACAGAGCTGGAGAGATGACTCAAAGGTTAAGAGCACTTTTGCTCTTGCAGAGGCCCCAGGGTTCAGCTCCCAGCACCCACGTGGTGGTTCACAACCATCCGTGACTTTAATTCCAGGGCATGTGGGGCCTTCTTCTCAACTGCAAGGGCACCAGGTATACACATGGCCACTCATGTGTACATCCAGAGAAAATGCTCATATACAGTCAGTAATTTAGCTATTATCTACATAATCCTCAGTCCACACAACATTTTAAATATTTGTGACTAAACTAAATAACTTTTTAGTCAGTTTCATGTTCCAGAGAACTCTTGCTAAAAATCTAAGTATCTTAGTTCATAAGGCTTGGTACTGAAAGAAAGACCATAACTGCAAACCTAAGTTTTTTACCACTTGAGTAAAAGTGAATTACCTTCATGTAAGCAGGAAGGGAGCAAATTATTGTTAAAATGACAGTATTTTTTTAGGAGATAATTGCAACATTTTAAGAATTCTCCCCTTTTAAAGAGTAGCTATAAATCAAAATTTTATACATGCAGGAACACAATCTGTGAGCATGAACTCATATGCACGTGTGTGCACGAGCGCACACACACATACAAACACATACTTTAAGCTCTATAGTTATGAAAAGGGCAAGCAGTGGAATCTTACTCATTGAGTACTTTTTGTTTGTTTGTTTTTGAGACAGGGTTTTTCTATGTAGCTCTGGATATCCTGGAACTCTATATAGACCAGGCTGGCCTTGAACCCTTAAGAGATCCTCTTGCTTCTGCTTCCTGAGTACTGGTATTAAAGGCGTGCACCAGTACACCTCATTCATTGAGTTTTTAAAAGACACCTTTATTGGCCATATCCATGGGTAAATGTCCAATTGTTCATTCATTGTCAGGTGAGCGAAGAATAAAAGTTATCAAATTATTCTATGCATTTTTTGTGAATGAAAAAGTGTAAGAAATCTGAATACAATTTTAACTGACAATACTAAGGTTTTACTTAAAAGCATTTTTCAGTAGAAGATAAGACAAGTAAGAATAAATTATAGCTGGGCAGTGGTAATGTACGCCTTTAATCCACTCAAGAGGCAGACGCAGGCGGATCTCTGTAAGTTCTAGGCCAGCCAGGACTGTTACACAGAGAAACTGTGTCCTGAAAAACCAAATAAATAAATAGAGGCATGCATACATAAATACTCACTTAAAAAATAAATTCAGGGGCTGGAGAGATAGCTGAGAGAGTAAAAACATGTACTACTCTTTCAGAGGACCAGAATTTGTTCCCAGCACCCGTCTACAACTCCAGCTCTGAGGGATCCAGCCCTAAGGGATCCAACACTCTCTTTTGGACATTATGGGTACCTGCACTCATGTGAATATACTCCCTTACACACACAAGTATTTTAAAATAAAGTGAAAATTGGAGGGGGGAATAACAGGGTCTCACTCTATAACCGTGGCTAGCTTAGAACTCCCTATGTAGATCAGGAACTCACAGGAATCCACTTGCCTCCTCCACCTGAGTGTTGTGATTAAAAGCATGTGGCGCCAAATCTGGCCAGAAATGTCTTGAATAAATAGATTTTTCAAAAAAGAGAGGACTGGAGATATAGCTCAGAGTAGAACACTTGCGTAGCATGAGCAAGACCCTGTACCTACACTCCACAAGAGCAAGCACAAGAGAATGAATGAAAATCCCAGCACTTGGGAGGCAGAGGCCAGCAGATCCCTGAGTTCAAGGCCAGCCTGTCTATAAAGCAAGTTTCAGGACAGCCTGGGCTGATAAACTCTGGGGAGACAGAAAAAGAAAGAGAGAGAGAGAGAGAGAGAGAGAGAGAGAGAGAGAGAGAGAGAGAGAGAGAGAGAGAGTCAAGACTGGGTTTCTCTGAGTAGCTTTGGAGCTTGTCCTGGAACTTGCTTTGATAGCCCAGGCTGGCCTCGAACCCACAAGAGATCCGCCTGCCTCTCCCTCCCAAGTACCTGGATTAAAGGCATGCGTAGCCACCACCTAGACAAGAACATTAATAAAAAGAAGAAAAAAAAAAAAGGCCAGGTGGTGGTGGCGCACGCCTTTAATCCCAGCACTCAGGAGGCAGAGGTAGGCGGATCTCTGTGAGTTCGAGACCAGCCTGGTCTAAAAGAGCTAGTTCCAGGACTGCTCCAAAGCTGCAGAGAAAACCTGTCTCGAAAAACAAAACAAAACAAAACAAAAAAAAAAGATTAAGTTTAAAACGGTGAAATAGGTGGGGGAATGGGAGCATGCCTGTAATCCCAGTATTTGGGATGTGGAAGCAGGAATATCATAAATTCAAGGTCATCTTCAGCTACTTTGGGAATGAAAGTTAGTTTGAGCCACATGGGGTTCTGTTTTAAAAGAATAAAGAAAAAATTTAGTTTTCCGTATTTTATGCTCCCATCTCTCCTAAAACCTCACTTTTGAAGAATTGTAATCAAGAATAAGGTAGTTCTTAGAAGAAATTATGTAGTATTCATTGTGGCTCCATCAGCAGATGTATCACATCTGTCCATAAAGTTTCTCCGATAAAAAAGAAGCTTCGACTGGAGAAGGTACAGTAGGGGCGGAGTGCCTGACTTCAGCCAGTCCCCAGTACTCACCGCAGCTTACAACCACCTGTAATTCTAGATCCAGGGAATCTGATGACCTTTTTTGGCCTCTTGAGGGCACCTGCACACATGTGCACAGACACATGAACACACACATACATACACACATCTAAAAATTAAAAATAAATCTTAAGGAAAGCATGTCATTAGTAAAGCAAATATCTAATTTTAAGTATCATTTTATTATGTGCTATTATTTCAAAACCTAGCTAAGAAGGCTGACATATGTTCCCCATCGCTTAGAAGTACACTACGGGGGCTGGCAATGTAGTTTAGTAGTACA
Source organism: Ondatra zibethicus (assembly GCA_004026605.1). NCBI lineage: Eukaryota > Metazoa > Chordata > Mammalia > Rodentia > Cricetidae > Ondatra > Ondatra zibethicus. The sequence goes on from PVIU01003716.1 coordinate 90,174, forward strand.
GAACTCATAAGGCCCCGGGTACCCAATACTGCCGAAATAAGTAAACAAATAAAAAGTTTATTACTGTTGTGTGAAATATTAAAAGCCACCTAAGATATTTGGACTCTATTACAGGCATCTTAATCTGATTAAACTTAACAGGTATCATTATATAAAGCGGGAAAAACTTAGGACTGTCTCTCACACATTTCTCAACAGAATGAAATGAGCAGCCTTTCATACCCCTTCTCCCCACTAAACGCAGCTGAGTCTTCCATGTGAAACATTGCTGGATTTGACTGTACTTTAATTTGTCCTTATTTCAGAAACATGGACTGGAGCATTTACTACCTTATAAGTAAGTCCCCATCAAGTAAGTAAAGGAACTGTCACCTCATTCCCAGGTGATATTCAAGTAAACATACTATGACAACATTTCCAGCTTTCCTGTGATTGAATGTTAAATTTGAGCCTTGAGATTGAGAACATATATAAAACAGAAACACACAAACAAATCCCTAGAGGTTAGCTTTCTTTGCTACTGCATTTAAGTATTCTATAGCCAATTAAAGCTGCATCCTTCAAGCATATCTGATTTGCTTTTGAACAAGGCTATGCAACAGCAATCCCTACTAGTAAAATGGAGTACAGAACTGGAGGGAAACTACAGTAAGCCAGTAGGCAGAAAGATACAGAAATGGGCAAAAGCTCATGGCAAGTGCTCAGCATCAAGATCATAGAAGAAATGCAAATCCAACTCATGAGAAAGCACTTCATACCTAACACAAGGGCAATAATCAAGCAGACAGACAGTGCTGGCAACTGTGCAGAAAGCTAGGAGCCTCCTGCACTGCTGATGGAATATAAAATGCTGCAGCACTTTGGATACAGGCTGGCAGTTCCTCAAAAGAGTTATTACCATATGACCCAGCAGTTCCACTCCTGACCCAGCAGTTCCACTCCTAGGGACATGGCTAGGAGAAATCAAAGTGCGCACACACAAATCTCTACACAAATATTCACAGTAGCCCATTCCGGATATCTAAAAAGCATCAAAGCCCAAATATCTACCCATTCATGAATGGATAAAACTATATCCATTCATGTGCTATATCCATCTGTACAAGGGGCTATTGTTTGGTAATGAAAAGGAATGAAGTATCAATGCATTCTACAACACTGATGAACATTTGTGAAAAGAAGAAAAATTGTAAAATACATTGTATGGTCCCATTTATATGAGATGTTCAGAATAAACGAATCTATGGAGACAGAAAATAGATTAGCAATTGTTTACAGTTTGGAGATCTGGGGGGGGCATATTCCTTTGGGGGATGATGAAAAGAAAATAAAAGGGAAGTCATGGTCATACAACTCTAGCACTGGTCCCAGACCCTGCACCATACAGTGTTGTGCTCTGCAATGCAAAAGCCAGAAATAATCAACGCATCCACAAAACTCTACACAAAATCTCTATATGAGTGCTGGCAAGATGGTCCTTTGGTTAAAGGAGATTGCTTGACAAGTCTGGTGACCTGTGTTTAATTCCCACATAAAGATGGAAGGGAAGAACGATTCCACATCTTGAGGATGACCTCAAGAGTGCTTGGCATGCACTCTTCACATACATACACAAAAACACAGAAATTCAAGTTCATGAAAGAAATTTTTGAAATCTCTCATTTGCTGTGTGTGTGTGTGCGTGCGTGCATGATGCCTGAGGAAGAGCATCAGAATCCTCCTCAATTTCTCACTGCCTTATTTTAAACAAGACTCTCAGAATCTGGAGTACACTGATTCAGCCAGACTAGCTTGCTAGCAAGCCCCAGGCATCCTCTTGTCTCCTGCCCCCCCCACCCCGTGCTGGGATCACAGGCACACACCACTGTGCTTGACTTTCTACGTGGGTGCTGGTAAGAGAACATGAAGAGTATCTGACTGAATGAGGCATCTACCGAGCTCCAAATTTCCTTTTCTTTTTGGAGACAAGGATCCCCTATATAGCAAAGGCTGGATTGGCACTTCCAAGTGATTCTGCTGTCTCAGCCTCTGAGTGCTGGGATGCGCACCACCCAACACAGCTTATTTTTTTTTGGGGGGGGGACGACAATATGTATACTTCCTAAACGGTAATCTCCCATTAGAACATACTGGAATAATCATACTTGAATCAATTCTACTGAGAGAGAGAGAAGACTGACACCAGCTGGCTTCTGCGATCCTCTAGCGTCACAAGTGTAGAGTCAGTTTAGCTGAAATGGATGCAGTAAACAAGCCTTTTGTCTAATGCACTGTGTCAATAGTGTTCAAGACTTGGTACTGGATGCCTGCCATCCAGCATCCAGGAGGCTAAGGCAGGGAGATTCTGAGTTCAAAGCTAGCCTGGGACACACAGCAAGCCCATTTCAAAATAATGACACAAAAGGCATCAAGTTAAAATGGAACTGGTCTTAGAATATTATCAATCACAGAGGTCAAAATTCTGAAACAACTACTTTCTCTGTTTAATCTTCGCTAAAATTTACTTTAAAAATTTCTTTTTGAGATAGGCTTTTATTTATAGCCCTGACTGGCCTGGAACTCTATTCCAACCAGGCTGGCCTCAAACTGGCATCCACCTGCCTCTGCCTCAGAAGTGCTAGAATTAAAGACGTGCGTCACCACACCTGACTAAATTTTACTTTTAACCGAAGAGAAAATGTGCATTGATTTCAGCTGTGGTTAAGGGTCACGTTGGAGTCTGAGGCTGAAAGGACAATGGTAAGTATTTGGTGTCCTGATTAAAGAGACCTAGTAAGCCCCTCTAGATATAATGCAGGTAAGACGACCAGCTGGCATCTGCTCTGTCTAAAGGGCTTCTCTTGGCCTTCACACTACATTTCCTCAATTTTAATTGCATAAATCTACACAAGAAAGCCACTGAAAAGTCAACTGAGCAAAAAGTAGCGTGAGCTCAGGCATGAGATCTTCACAAACTCAAATAAGGACAAGTTAATAAGGGTCTGTTGGGGCTGGAGATGGCTCAGCAGTTAAAAGCACATACTTCTCTTCACCAGCACCCACACTGGGCATTCAATGCCTGTGGCCAGGCTGCAGACATTTACACTCGTATGCACATAGCTGACATAGACACACACAAGTACACATAACTAGAAATAAATTTTTAAAAAGGTTTGTTGCATTTCCCTTATTTTCCTCCACTTCATCTGCTTGAAAACTTTACCACTTAGGAGCTGGGAGCAACAGCCTCCGCAGCGGTTTTGTAAATGGCTTCTTCAGGAACCTCAACAAACTGAGGATTCTCTCATCAATTTTAGAATGGGCTAACACAGTGTCATGAGCCAACAGATGCAAAAATTCACAGGGAGAGAAAAAAAACCAAACCAAACCAAAACACCCACTACTTTGACAAACAGATTCGACAACATTAGAAAAGGATACCAAGTCACTGTTGTTAATTATTTTCCTCTTTTCTTATAGCAGAGTTTTCATTTTCTTTTCCAAATATCTTTGATAAATCAAAGGTAGATGGGGGCTGAAAATCCTGGGGTTGTACAATTTTACACAGGAAGGACATTAAAACAGGCTGCACACCTTAGTCTTACAAAAAAAAAATTACAAAAGTTGGAAAGACTCTTCAGGCAATAACGTATTTTTAAAAAACTGATCACCTTTCCCCTCTCACTTACTTCCACCTGAACTCCCTTGGTCTCATCAATCCACTTCAAACCTTCAACAGCCTCACATCCCAAATACTGTCCCCAGCACGCAGTGTGCTGAAGAGTCAATACCTAGCTTTTCAACTGGAGGTCTTAGAGACTGGGCTCCAATTGTTTGAGCCATTCACAGTCACTAAGGACAATCTGTTCCAATAGGTGTCCCCTGCCCTCACTGGCAAAGGATGACACTGAGTGTGTTGAAGTCGTTGTCTTTATAATTTTGCTACTTATATCAACACTGTTCATATTACATTTCTAGTCCTCACTGACTTTGAATGGCTTAAGTTTAGGGCCTGAGGGCCTGCTGATACACTGTGATCAACTCTATCATTAATGAGCTTGCATCTGTTAACCAAAGCTGCTTTCTCAAAGTTATATAACGTTTGTTGTTCTCCGTCCAACTTTTCCCAACTTCTAGAAAAAAAATTTTTTTTTTTAAAACTTCCCAGTCTCAAATGCTCAGCAAACGCGTCAAGACGTTACCTCGCACACTAGCACCAACGTTGCCATCTAACTAAATAAACAAATGCAAAAGAACTTTAAAAAAAAAAAGCACTGGGGGGGTTAGGGGGCTGTGCTGTTTGCAGCCTGAGTGCCCCCCGGCAGCCCCAGCAACAAAGTTAGCGAGGACAAGCCTCAGCACAGACACTGCTCTGCCTAGCCCAAGAAAAGGAATCAGAAGATAAAGTAGGGCGACCATACGACAACGCTAGGAAGCGGCTCGCTCCCTTCCTCCCGTCTTCCAACAGCCGGCATAAAGGGCAAAGGCCCAAGTGTTGTAGACTTAATGGAGGATGAGGGTAAGGAGGGATAATGAAAGCGCCGTGGTCGAGTCGCCAGGTATAAGGGGGTCTAGGGACCTCTCAGCACGGAGGGCGCGGAGCAGGCTCGATGGCCTCCTGGGTCCTTTCCCTACAGGACAGGGCCAGCGAGGCTGTTACCCGAAGTCAGTGGCGCGCTCCGGGCTTTCCAGGACTCTGTTCCTCCCCCGGGGCGCGGCCTGCGAGGGCCGGACGTAGCCCTCCCGGGCTCCCGCACTCACCCCTGCGATCTCCTCAGCAGAACATTCCAGCAAACTGCGGTCGATGGCCTGCACCTCGGACTCCAGCTCCGACGCCATCTTCTCTCCTTCTCTCCTCCCCGGGCGCTCTGGCCGCTGTCGCCTCTCCCCGGACCTCAGCTTTGCTTCTGCTCCCGGAGCCGCGACGGTCGCCTCTGTCCCGGGGCGTCAGTCCCGGGGCGTCCTGGCGGCCGCGAGCCGAGCCGCGCAAGGAGCAAAGCGGGACGCGAACCTGCAGCGGTGACGGCGGTCGCTTGCGCGCGCGCCCCGGGCTCCGCGCCCAGAAGTCAAGTCGCTGCCTTGCCCGTGACCCGGGGAAGGACACCGAGAACCCCAGGCCTGGCACTCCGGACGGCCACTACCGCGTTCAACGCCAGGAGAGGGGCAAAAACACCCAGGCGGGGGAGCGGAGCATTCTGGGTACTGTAGTCAGTCCCTGCGCGGCCAGGGAGCCAAGTGAAGCCTCTAAAAAGGGGCCGCGCGCGAGCATCATGGGAGTTGTAGTACATCCCCTGGCGGAAGCCTGGCAAACGACAATTTAGAATCCGTGAAAGGGACTTTGACGCCAGAAGAGTTAAATAACGTGTGAACTGTCATTTTAGTCTCTCAATCCCATTTATTCTTGTCATTTTTTAAATCTCCCTAGCACCAAGAACCGTTCCTGGCACAATAGACACTCAGCTGTCTGTCAAAAGTCTGGTGTCTGACAAGCCCTCAATTGTGAAAAGAATGAATGAACCACGCGTTCTATTCCTGAAGTTCTAATGCCTTGTCATCCTTACAGTAGTCAATCGAGGTATATTTAGTACCGAGGTTTTGAAAAGTTTTAAGAAATATTTTTTTAAAACTTCTCAAGCAATTTAATTTATGACCTCTGCTTGAAATTTTTTTTTTTTTTTTGATGTCTTGATGCAAAAGAAAAGTAGTCTAACGAGCCCACTGAAAGACCCACTCTCGGGTTCCGGGAGAAGAGCCCTGGAAGTGCGCTCTTACTTCCGCATCCAACCCGGCTGCGTCCTGCGGCTGCGCGGAGGGAGAGCCAGGGAGTAGAGCTGGGACTGCCATTGTTTTTGCAGGTTTTCAAAGGTTGAAGGGAACAAACAAACCACAACAACAGCAACAAATTTTAAGGTCCAATGGCAGTCCACACGGCATTAGAAAAGGTACTGGGTATTTTTCAGCTGCGTTGCTTTAAGATTATACTGACTGCACCCGAGGGTTTCGCCGTCGTTTTTCTCTAAAAGCAGATTGATTAGAGGCATGTGTATACTGACTGTAATTTGTGACATGTATTTGAATACCTTTTAAATTATTGTTGTGGAAAAGTTAAGGCTCTCACGGATGACCTGACTCTAGTTGCCCTGTAGGAAGAGGCTGATTTTTATTGGAGTTGTTAGGGTTAGCTCTTGGAGCCTGATAGCACTAACAAGCTAGTCTTGGGCATTTGACCTCAACAGGACAGTTAGAGAGATAGGAAATAGTGAAAAAGCAGAGAAGGAAGATTTTTCGATATAGCCACATTGGGAAGAGTGACCCTATATCCCCCCCCACTCCCCCCTGCCCACTCTGACATGAGGTTTAGGTATAAGCAAAGGGCAGTCCCAATCCATCGCTGATCCATCATTGTCTTGATTCCAGTCTCTCCTGCAAGGTGCTCTGACAAGTTAAAGAAACTGTAAGAAATCTCTTTCTGGGAGATAAGCTCTGGTTGATACCAGACTCCTATTCCCTGGGGTCTTTTGTCTTAATAGCCTGGTAGCAAAAAGGAGGAGCACAAATGCATCATCAGCATGGCCTCATATATGCCAGGCCTGAAGAAAATAATGGATGCCTTTGACGCTATGGAATGAAAAGGCATTAGCCACCTTCTGGAACTGGGCCCTGGAAGAGCATCTGCGGTGGTTTGAAAGAGACTGGCTCCTATAGGGGCTCATATATTTGAATGCTTGGTCCCTGGTTGGTGGAACTGTTTGGAGGAGGTGTGTCTTTAGGTTAGGGCATTCATGCTTCAAAAGCCCTTGCCATTCCCAATTAACTTGTACCTCTGTCTGTTGCTTGTGGATCAGATGTGAGCTCTCAGCTTCTGCTCCAGTGCTCTGCCTGCCTGCTGCCGTGCTCCCCACCATGATGTGGACTCACCCCCTGAAACTGTGAGCTGCAACAAACCCTTTCTTCTATAAGTGGCCTTGGTCATGATGTCTCATCACAGGAACAGAAGTAACTGAGACAGCATTCACTCTTTGGAAGTCTGCCTTGAATTCTTCACCCTCAAGTTAATCATATTTTTAGCCCCCTCCACAAGCACCCATGTCCACAGTCCCAAAATATTACTTTTTAAATAGAGAAAAACCTTTTCACGCATATAAAAAATTTGCTCTTGGACAGGGGATGGATTTTGCCTACCATGTACTAGGTTTTGGTTTTGATTTCCTAGTTAAAACAAAAACAAAGCTATTACTGCTGGGCTTGTAAGATGCCTCCGCTGTTGGGGAATATTATTTTCAGGTGTGGGACTTTTGTTTACGCTGCATTTGTTTAATTTTGTGATGTTGTATTGCTGTGCCAGTCTAAAACACCCTGATGGTCCTAATAAAGAGCTGAATTGTCACAGCAAGGTAGGAGCAAGGCTAGGCACGGCTGGCAGGCAGAGGACATAAATAGAACAAGAACCACGAACAAGGAGGGAGAACAAGGGAAGGAGGACATCAGGGGCCAGCCACCCAGCCATCCATGGAGAAAGAGTGAAAGTAAGATAGACAGAAGTAAGGAAAGGAAAAAAGCTCAGAGGCAAAAGGTAGTTGAGATAATTTAAGAAATGCTGGCAAGAAACAAACCAAGCTAAGACTGGGCATTCATAACTAAGAATAAGCCTCTGTGTGTGATTTATTTGGAAACTAGATGGCGGGTCCCCCAAAAGCCAAAAGAATAAAATGTCACACAACACTCAGTGGGTAAAGGAGCTTGCCATACAAACTTAACAACTGGAATGTCACCATCAGGGACTGTGGTGAAAGAAGAGAAATAAGGCTCGGTATCTGTCCTCTGACCTTCATATATGGCATGGTGTAAGCACACATTTGCACACATTTTATGAAGTTATCAATTTTTAATAAAAGAAAATATGAGGGACTAGTGAGATAGCTCAATGGTTAAGAGTGCTTGTTGCTCTTGCAGAGGACCCAGCTTTGACTCCCAGCACCAATATGGCGGTTCACAAGCATCCCTAGCTCCAGTCCCAGGCCATCTGATGCTGCCTTCTTTCCTCCTAAGGCACAAGACACACACATGGCACATACATATACTAAGCAGAGAAAACAGTTGGGTATCACACATGGTACAGAACTGTCTGCATGCCTATCTGGCATGCTGCTTTATTCCAGAGAAAGGCTTGATTTACATACAGAACACTTCTGAGCCAGACCAAGGTTAGAATATGTTTCTGGTTTGGTTTTGTTTCTGGTTTTGCCACCTATTATAATGCTTTTCAAACTCTTAAAAAGATGAAAACATATTGCCAAACTTGATGGCACACACTTCTAATCCCAGTACTCTGTGGACAAAGGAAGGAGAATTTCTGTGTGTTCAAGGACAGTTCCAGGAGAGCCAGAGCTATATAGTGAAACCTGTGCAGAATATAATTTTTTTACTAGAGCTAAGACTTTTTTATTGATATTTAGTGAGCTCTACCTTTTTCTCTGCTCCCCTCCCTGCCTCTCCCCTCCCCCTTCAGCCCTCCCCCAAGGTCCCCATGCTCCCAATTTACTCGGGAGATCTTGTCTTTTTCTACTTTCTACTTCCCATGTTAGTCTCTCTTAGTGTCCTCATTGTTGTCTAAGTTCTCTGGGATTGTGGTTTGTAGGCTGGATTTCTTTGCTTTATGTTTAAAAACCACCTATGAGTGAGCACATGTGATAATTGTCTTTCTGTGTCTGGGTTGCCTCACTCAAAATAATGCTTTCTAGTTCCATCCATTTTTCCTGTAAAATTCAAGAAGTCATTTTTTTCTGCTGTGTAGTACTCCGTTGTGGAAATGTACCACATTTTCCTTATCCATTCTTTGGTCAAGGGACATTTAGGTTGTTTCCAGGTTCTGGCTATGACAAACAAAGCTTCTATGAACATAGTTGAGCACAAGTCCTTGTGGCACAATTGAGCATCTTTTGGATATATACCTAAAAGTGGTATTACTGGGTCTTGAGGAAGGTTGTTTCCTAATTTTCTGAGAAATCGCCACACTGACATCCATAGGGGTTATACCAGATTGCATTCCCACCAGCAATGCAGAAGTGTTCCCTTTTCCCCACAACCTCTCCAGCATAAGTTGTCATCAGTGTTTTTGATCTTGACCATTCTTACAGTTATAAGATAGAATTTCAGAGTTGTTTTGATTTGCATTTCTCTGATGACTAAGGATGTTGAACATTTCCTTAAGTGTCTTTCAGCCATTTTAGATTCCTCTGTTGAGAGTTCTCTGTTTATGTCTGTACTCCATTTTTTTTATTGGATTATGTGATCTTTTGGTGTCCAATTTCTTGAGTTCTTTGTATATTTTGGAGATCAGACTGATGTGGGGTTAGTGAAGATCTTTTCCCATTCTGTAGGCTGTCGTTTTGTCTTGTTGACCGTGTCCTTTGCTTTACAGAAGCTTTTCAGTTTCAGGAGGTCCCATTTATTAATTGTTTCTCTGAGTGTCTGTGCTGCTGGGGTTCTATTTAGGAAGTGGTTCCCTGTGCCAATGCGTTCAAGTGTACTTTCCACTTTCTCTTCTATAAGGTTCAGTGTGGCTGGCTTTATGTTGAGGTCTTTGATCCATTTGGACTTGAGTTTTGTGCATGGTGATAGATATGGGTCTATTTTCATTCTTCTACATGTTGATATCCAGTTATGCCAGCACCACTTGTTAAATATGCTTTCTTATTTCCATTTGATATTTTTTGCTTCCTTGTCAAAAATCAGGTGTTCGAAGATGTGTGGTTTGATATCTGGGTCTTCTATTCGGTTCCATTGGTCCTCCTGCCTGTTCTTATGCCAATACCAGGCTGTTTTCAATACTGTAGCTCTGTAGTAGAGTTTGAAGTCAGGGATTGTGATGCCTCCAGAAGTTCTTTTATTGTACAGGATTGTTTTGGCTATCGTGTGTTTTTTGCTTTTCCATATGAAGTTAAGTACCGTTCTTTCAAGGTATTTGAAGAATTTTGCTGGGATTTTGCTGGGCATTGCGTTGAATCTGTAGATTGCTTTTGGTAAGATTGCTGGAATATTATTTTAAGATGTGTTACATTTGTTTATGCTGTGAAACATTTGTTTAATGAGCAAAGATGTGTTGCATTCTTTTATGTTGCATTTGTTTAAACCTGTGAAGCTGTGTTACTTTGCCTGTCTAAAATACCTGATTGGTTTAATAAAGAGCTGAACAGCCAATAGCTAGGCAGGAGAAAGGATAGGCAGGGCCGGCAGGCAGAGAGAATAAATAGAGGGAGAAAAAGAAGATCAAGGAGCAAGAAAAGAAGGAGAGAGGACATTAGGGGCCAGTTACACAGCCAGCCATGGAGAAAGAAATAAAGGAAGGCATCCAAAAATAGAGAAAGGTAAACACCCAGAGGCAAAAGGTAGATGGGATAATTTAAGTGAAGAAAAGCTGGCTGGAAATAAGTCAAGCTAAGGCCACGCATTCATAAGTAAGAATAAGACTTTGTGTGATTTATTTGGGAGGTGGGGGGGCAGGCCTTCCTAAAGAGCTAGAGTAAAGATAAGAAAAAAAAGAAAGTACACCCCCCACACAGACATGACCGCATGCACGCAGGTGCACTACATGAACCACACACACAGACGTGACCGCATGTACGCAGATGTACTACACATGAAAGCAGAAGGGGTAAAGCGAGAATGTTTGGGGAGAGCAAATTTAGGATAAATTTTACTTTTTTTCATACCTATTTTTGTCTATATTGTGCCTTTCATTGAATATATGTCTATATTAATAATGTTTAAGTTTTCCACAATGAATAATACATTTTCCTGCAGTAATCTTTAAAGTTTCCAGGAAGAAGATGGGGCCCACAACAACGACTCCACCTCGTTGATATGACGTCATGATGCTGGTAGCGCTACTTTATGACCAGTTTTGGGTACCAGCTGCTTAAGATGGTTCCAACTTGGTTAGCTGAAACGGTGCACCTTCTTACAACATTCCTGCCAGAAATCCAAACAAGAACTTTAGAAAAACCCTATCAACTACTCAGAGACTATTTGCAATTATACCAGACAGTAATCTTGAAACTTAACCATCATTTTACTTTCACAGAATCCCATAGGAAGAACATCACCCCCATGACAGCTGGAAGTAATTCTAGAGGACGACGTCTACTCTCCCAACAAAGTTTGTCTTCAGGGTTAAGGGCATCAATTAGGGATTGATTATAACTGGTATAAGGTTGGGGATTGGGATGTAAGTTTTGTAGCCTCAGGGATCTCACTTGAAAAAAAAGGAAATTGAATGAGATAATAGGTAGATTAGTGTGAGCTTACTCACACTAATAATAATAGTGAATAATAGAGTGAATACTTGTGAGCTATTATTTATAGACAATTTACATTGGTATAGATTCTTGTATATTGATACAAATTCAAATTATATTTGTTATATTGAATATGCTCCTATTTCCGTTTACAATATTTGTACACCTATGCACAGTTATTTTGTCAGATTGTATGCATGCATGTTTCTACCTCTATTTAAGACGTTTTCTATGTTGATACATTTTTAGGATATATTTTTTTTATTTATTTTTCCATACATTGTTTTGTTTTATTTTTTCCATTCAAGAACATAATTAAAGAAATAAAATTTTTTTTCCTTTCTTCCCCTTCTCCCGGTCCCCTCCCACTACCCCCCACCCCTCCTCCCTCCCCCTTCTTCCTTGAAAGAGGGCATGGTGCCCTGCCCTGTTGGATAGGATATATTTATCATATTGCATTATACATTTCTACCTCTGATCGAGATACTTATACATTGTTTACATGTTGAGGTCATTGCCCTTATTTGCTGTACAGTTGTTTAATGATTGTTTAATATTCTAATATGAAGTCTTAGTCTTTGAGCTATATAGGTATTAAAATTATAGGTCAATAGTCATTCGTGTTTGTCACACTTCTAGTTAGACTAATCAGGTTCTTTAGATGCATAGAGATTGTATTCTAAATAAATAGGTAATCTTCAACCACTTCAAAGAACTGTAGAATATGGCATTTAAATAACTGTGGTCCTGTTGACATGAGACACGATTGCTCCTGGCAGCACCGATCTATTCCTGAGAGTGCAGAAGACACTCCACTTGGAGTTTGTTTTCTTCTTGGCAAAACTGGCCTTTGGGCAAGGAACTGCCCATGCCTCAACCACTGACAAGTGCTTGGTATCCAGACTGGACAAGCAGGATACAAGAAAAAAGACTGCCAAACCTTACCAAGACAGGGTAAGACAGTTTTGAAAATGTTCCTGCGTCTGAAAATGGTCTGTCAGTTACTCTAGGCCTTAGCCAAAGTTGGTTGCTCCAACGTTACAAATGAGATTTTGGGTGATTGCCCAGGTAGCCAGTTATCTCTGTCATCTACTGGATGTTTTGAAAGCTGCTTGATTGCACTTCCTGCCTACTCAAGTAATATTATTTCCCTTCCTAGGTCTTCGATGGGGTTGAAGACTAGATGGTTGTAGTTACTTTCCTCTCATGATTTCGCCAAGTCATTTCTAATACAAGGCTTATACTCCTTAGAATAGGATAATTATTGAAACATTTAGCATATGTTTCTTGCTTGATATTGTTTATATTGGTTGTAATTCTAATTTTTATACTTGATAACTGTTCTTATTGTATATAGTTTTGTATTGGGTTTGGAGCTCTCTTATTTAGACAAAAGGGGGAGGTGATGGAGACCCTCCTTCAGCCAATGGCCTTTGAGAGGCTGGACCAGATTGGGCATGGTCTTGGGTACCAAAAAAGGTGCCCACCTGCCAGCTCGCACTCTCTTTCTCTCTCCTATCTCGCTGGATGATGGGGGTGAGTGTGCATGTGTGTATGTTTGGGGGTGAGTGTGCATGAGTGCATGTTTGGGGGTGAGTGTGCATGTGTGTATGGGTGGGTGAATGTGCATGTGAGTATGTTTCGAGGTTAGTGTGCATATGTGTATGTTTGGGGGTTAGTGTGCATATGTGTATGTTGGAGGGGTTAGTGTGCATGTGTGTATGTTTGGGGGTTAGTGTGCATGTGTGTATGTTTGGGGGTGAGTTGCATGTGTGTATGTTTGGGGGTGCATATTTGTGGGGAGGCCAGAGGTTCATCTCAAGTGTCTTCCTTGATCCTCCTCCACTCTATTTACTGAGACAGTCTCACTAGTGGAACTGGGAACTCTTAGATTCCACTAATTTTGCCAGGCTCCTTGCACTATGGGTTCCACTATCTCCACATCAGCAGTGTTGGATTACAGGCAGACTGGGGATCCAAATTCTGGTCCTCACATTTGCAAAGCAAGTATTTTATCCACTGAGAGCCATCTTCCCAACCCCTATGGACCTTTTCTACCTGAAAATGTATCTTCAAGGTTTGAGAAATAGTAAATGATTAATTAAAAAACCTAACATTCTCCTTTTTCAGTTATGATTTCATTCAATCCATTAACTTCTTTTTCCAGTTGCAACAGTAGTCAAACCCTTCCATAACAGAGTTTAGGTCTGAACTGAATGTCTCTCTCATATGTGTGTGTGTATGTGTGTGTACACACACTCCCTGAATCTTCTGTGTTCAGTCTGCCCACGACTGACACATAAGTCCCTTTGCTTATGCTTTATGCTGCCTCCCACTGGAGGGAACAACACCTCATTATTGAGGGCTGGGCTTTGACCAACTGACGCTGTCATGAAAGCTTCAGGATGAAGCCAGATGTGATGGCATGTGCCTTTAATTCTGGCAGTCAGGAGGTGGAGGCAGGAGGATTAGGAGTTCATGGTCATCCTTGGCTACATAGTAAGTTGGAAGTCAGCCTGGGCTACATGAGGCCCTGCCAAAGAGAGAGGGGGAGATAAGGAAATGAAAAGGGAAGAAAAAGGAGAAAGGAAAGGAGAAAGGGGTAGGGAAGAAGGAAAGGGAAAGGAGGGGGTGGGAGTGAGGGGAGGGGAAGGGAGCATGGGATCAGAACAGTTATTCAAGTAAAAGAAAGATGAACCAATTATCTCTTTGTCCTCCCTCCCTCTTCCATGATGTGATTTCCAGAGAAGCAGTTTGCTTTTATCTGCTTACTTTAAAGGAGTTCCCATTTTTACTTTAAGCTCTCTAGTAAATGGTGAAGCCATGTTTGTTTCAGGTCCAGTGAGTTATCCTTAGATCAAATGTGGCATTTCATAAACCCCAAAAGGGAGCTAGAGAAATGGTTTAGTGCTTTGTGCTGTTGCCCAGGACTGGAGTCGCCTTTTCAGCACCTGCAGCTGCCCGTAATCCCAGCTCCAGGGGATCCTACACTTTTCCTGGTTTCCACGGGCCCCTGCACACGCATGGTATATATACACACAGACATATTACACATGTACGAATAAATAGGAAGATGAGTTAACAAATTAAGTAAAGCCTAAAGATGGACGTGCTGCCGTTGGGTTCACGCATCTGCCCTTTCGCCAGTTTCTAATTCTCTTCTCACTCCCTGCCCTGGTCTCCGTTTATCAGAGCGGAGTTGAAAATTCCTTACCAGTGTCTCTCAGGTCACTTTGTAGGTGGCAGCTCAGATAGAGGCTTAGCCCACTGTGACACTTTTACCTGCTTCCCATTATCTGTGCTCATCCTTTGGTCCTGCTGCTGTGGAGTTATGTGGTGAGGGACAATTAGGTATTTTTACATTACATTTTTTGAACTATTGGTTTACCTATGGGTGAGAGAGTATTGTGCCACCACATGCTCACGGAGCTCAGAGGATAACTTGTGGGAGTCAGTTCTCTCCTCCCACCATGTGGGTCCCAAGGATCAGACTCAGTTGCTGGATTTGGCGTGAAGCATCCTTACTCTCTGAGCCATCTCACCAAGCATGGGACCACATGGCTTCTGCTGGGCATGGTGGTACCTACCTGTAATTCTAGCATCTGGAGGTGGAAGCAGGAAGACGAGATGTTTAGGCCAGCCTCGGGTAGTTGGGGAGATAGATCTATGTTAGACCCTGTCTTACGGAGCAAATGAGTGGTTTGTTAGAGAACTTTAGGCTTCATATCCCTGAGTTAGGGAGAATTCTCATTTGCAAGATGAGGGATAGATCCTTCTTTTTTACTTGCTAGGAAAATAGGCAAATTTGAAGGGTGGTTTTTATTTTAATTGCGTGTGAGCGTGGACGAGGTTGTGTCATGGCCTGTACGTGGAGGTCAGAGGACAACTTTGGAAGTTTGCCTGCCTTCACCTGCCACCTTGTTTGAGGTTGGATCAAACAAGTTAAGACACTGGATATGCCAAGCCACCTGGCCCACGAGCTTCTAGGTGTTCTCTTGTTTCCCAGTCTCAACTTTCTGTAGAAGAGCCGTGAGTGCACATGTATGCTGCTGTGCTCCGCTTCTAGAGGACACATGTATGCTGCTCTGCCCTGCTTCTAGAGGAGTCTTAGGATTCAAACTTAGATCCTTACACCTGACTGGCAGGTGCTTTACCTAGTGAACCATCATCCCAACCTTAAAAGAGCCCTTAGAAAGTTAAGTTATAAATCTACATGTAGGCAGAGTTTTTATCAGGACCACCACCTCCAAAATAGATGCACAGAGACTTAATATTAATTATAAATGCTCAGCTGATAGCTCAGGCTTATTTCTAGCTATCTCTTACAACTTAAATTAACCCATTTCTATTAATCTTCATTTTGCCACATGGTGTCACTACTCATCCTGAACTTGCTGTTTCCTCTCTGTGTCTGGCTGGCAACTCCTCTGACTCTGCCCTTCTCTTCCCAGTGTCTAGCTATTGGTCAGTCAGCTTCTTTATTAAAACCAATCATAGCAACATATATTCACACAGTATAAAGGAATATATCACACCTATCTTCTTCTTCTTCTTCTTCTTCTTCTTCTTCTTCTTCTTCTTCTTCTTCTTCTTCTTCTTCTTCTTCTTCTTCTTGGTTTTTCAAAACAGTTTCTCTGTGTAACAGCCCTGACTGTCCTGGAACTCCCTTTGTAGACCAAATTGACCCCCATTCTCACCAAGATCCACCTGTCTCTGCCTCCTGAGTGCTGGGATTAAAGGCTTGTGCTACTACCACCTGGCTATAAATTTATTCTTAAGTCATTGTAGCTATGAAATGGGCAACAGTAAAATGCAATCCACTTGTTAGCAACTGGTGAAATGATTACCTTCAGATACAAGACTAGGGAAAGGCTAACCCACAGTGCCATTGAGGATGTAGGGCTGACTCACCATGTAGAGGTGCTTTTGTAAATGCCTGACGACTTGAGTTTATCCCTGCAACCCACAAGGTGGTTGGAGAGATTTGTGAGTTGTGCTTTGATGTCCACACACGCCCTATGGCCTGGGTGCACCTATGCTCACACACAATAAACAAATATTTAAAAAGGAAGTGGTGTGTGGGATCCTGTATGGATGTAGGTCAGTTGATAGTCAGCCTTGGCTCACAAGCACAGGGTCCTGGGCTCCATCCCTGGCACTGTATAAGTAGCATGTGGATGCTTAAATAAGCACTTTGGACTCATGCCAAGACAGTGTCCTTTCTCCTCTTTACCTTATCCTGCAGAACAAGTACATCTTTGTATCATGGAATTCTTAACCCAAACTTTAGGGTTTTACATACTTGATTTTGTCAGAATTATTCATCTATTCCTTCCATAGAATTCCATCAGTGCAGGCAAAATGCCAGCCACCAACCCAGTGGACTGACTGACCATCAACCTTGCCTGGGAACTTGAACAGAAGTAGAAGGTCCTGTGTTCTCTGTTGAGTTCGAGTTCAAATCACTTGATCCTTTGCCTTTGATTCTGCTCACTAGAATGACACCTCTCATCCTTCTTTCAAAGTAGCCCTTTAGGTAGAGACTGCTAGCCAGGGCAATGTTTCAAAAGACCTTGGAACCATCTTCTGACGCGCTTTCTCCGCAATACTGCTAGGGGCCTGCAGGGGGCGCTCCCATCCAGGGCTGGCCCCCTTGCGGAACCGACTTTCCGTGGGGTTCGGCTTTCTTATGCCTGCAGTCTCGCTTTAACAAGGGAGCTTTCGTTTGTTTAGCTGTGACCTGGTGGCACAGCTGGGGGCCAAGAAGTACCCTAAGTCGCTTTGTTATTTTAGGTTTCACAAGCAGCTAGGAAGTGACATTCAAATGACATCCTCAGGGCAGAACATCAGAAACCAAGTCCTTCCCCTCCCGAGCTATGTAGATTGGGACGCCTTGGTGCCACGCCAGCAGCCAGGAGGCCAGCTGAGATCCATGCTTGCTTTTTTGTAGTAGGGGGCTTGAGATAGAAAACTCTGCCTGGTGCAGGTTGAATTTTTCTGAGACAAATTGTAGTTTGTTCACGACTGCATTTTCGTCTAATTGATGGAGTTTCTTTTTCTGTCAATAAAATAAAATATAAAAATAAATCAAAGTCAGAGGTTCAGGCATAGTTGTTAAATCAGCCCTAGTTAATATGTCACCACTGCGTGGAGTAACTTGAATGTCTGAATCAGGTCATAGTCTTATCAGACGGTGGCAGGATTCCCGGAAACCTGGTATTTCATTGTGACGAAACTAAGGAATGGCTTAAAACAAGTCGGTCTGACTTAGCAAACAGAAATATGCACACTCAGTTAAACGTGAATTTCAGACACCACACTTGTACATTTCATTTCATTTTGCTTGTCTGAGACAGGGTCTCACTGTGTAGCTTTGACTGCACAGGAACTCCTTATGTAGACCAGGCTAGGCTGGAATCCACCTGCCCCTGTCTCCCAAGTGCTGGGATTAAAGGTGTGGGCCACTGTGCCCAGCCTCACTTTTTAAAAAATGTAAATGCTCAGTAAATCCTAAAAGTCAGTTTGTTCTGTTCAAAGTCAAGCTTGCAGTGTGTGACACCTTTAACCCCAGTACTCAGAAGGCAGGCCATCTCTAGAGGAGTTGAGGCCAGCATGTTTTGCATAGTGAATTCCAGCCAATCAGAACTCAGAGAGAGACCATGGCTCCAAAATATAAAATAAAATAAAGGGAAGAAAAGGAGTTCAAATTTAAGCAAGTGTCCTATATTTCATCTGGTAATCTGAACGGGAAGAGAAGATGCAGTCTAAAAGACTTTAGCTCAGCAATTCTCAACCTGTGGGTTGTGACCCCCGAGTCCCAATGATCCTTTCATTGGGGTTGCGTATCAGGTATTTACATTGTGATTCATAGCAGTAGTAAAACTAAAGTCATAGATAATTTTATGACTACAGGTCAGCACAACATGAGGAGCTGTATCAAAGGGTCTCAGCATTCGGAAGGTTGAGAGCCACTGTTCAGACCTTCATTATTACAGAAATAGTCACTGTGAGGGGTTGGAGCATGGCTTTCTAGATACTGTTCTTGCACATATGTAAGTATATGTGTGTTTGAACCCTGGCTTCTCCATTTGTAACTCAGTGACTTGGGAAGAGTTACCTAACCTCTCTGGCTCTTAGTTTTCTTTCTTTCTTTTTAAGATTTCTTTATTTTTATTTTATATGTATGGGTGTTTGCCTACATGTATTCATGTGTGCCTCATGTGTGCCTGCTGCCCTCAAAGGTCCTTGGAGTTCAGAAGAAGGCATCAGGTCCCCTGGAACTGGAGTTAGAGGTGGTTGTGAGCTGTCATGTGGGTGCTGGGAACTGAACCGAGGCCCTCTCTAAGAGCTTGTAACTGCTGCTGAGCCAGCTCTCCAGCCTCCATTTTTAATGTTATTTGTCAATTTTATGATAAGCATAATTTGTAAATTAAACATTATCATCAGTATGCATGGATAGAGAAAACATAATATATAGTATGTGGGCATCTAGAGTGTCAGGTATCCGTTGGGGCTAATATAATGCAGGCAGCGCAGGGCTAATATAATGCAGTTTGTGGGAACTTTAAACCCATCGCATGCCTGATAGACAAAATGTCTGAACAAAAAATCATTTGTTGTCTTAGCAACTTCAAGCTGTGACAGTGGACTTCGGGAGATTTCTGAGCTTTCAAAACTGCCTAAGTCAATGAATGCCTTACGATAATTCTACACTCTCCCTCCTCCATTCTAGGGCCAGCAAGATGGCTAAGCTGGTAAAGGTGCTTGCTGTTAAACTTGATGACCCAGGTTCAATCCTTGAGACCAACATCATGGAAGAAAGAGAACAGCTTCTACATGCACGTGTACATGCGTGCATAGAAGCACGTGTGTGTGTGCGTGTGCACACACACACACATTCACACACATGGGGTGGGGGAATAGATCATATTTTTTTCCTCTAGAGAATCTCAATAATTGTTTTTGTTTCTCCTTGAATTATTCCCTTCCTTCATGTTTTTATTTGCCCCTTGTTGGCACATTCTGATTTTCATATGTCATGTTAAAAGTTTTCTTCTGATGCCCAGTGGGCATTGGTAGAGAAGCTGAGCATCTTGGGGAGGATTAGTAGGGTGTTCTAACTGGATAGTTGCATTGACGCCTACATCCTTTTTTTTTTTTTTTTTTTTTTTTTTGGTTTTTTGAGACAGGGTTTCTCTGTGGCTTTGGAGCCTGTCCTGGAACTAGTTCTATAGACCAGGCTGGTCTCGAACTCACAGAGATCCGCCTGCCTCTGCCTCCCGAGTGCTGGGATTAAAGGTGTGTACCACCACCGCCCGGCACCTACATCCTTTTTAAAGATGTTTTATTTATTCTTTGAGAATTTAATATAGTGTATTTTGATCAGATTCTCCCTGCTCCCCCTGGTGTCTACATCTTCAAGGTCAGCTCCCTAGTGAGCTGCTGGGGGGGGGTGGTGGAGGAGCATTGAGGCGCTGCCTCTGCAGCTCATACTCCAGCTGTTTGCTTAGCCACCCTGCGCTCCAGTGTGACCCAGACACTGCCCCGCCTTCTGCTCTACCCTTCAACGGAACAAACTCAAGCTCTTTTATTGGGGTGAGGCTGAGGTGTGCGGGGGAGGGTGGTGATTTCCAAGACTTTACTTTCTTGCAGGTTTTGTTCTGTTTTGTGCTGACAAATGAACGATGGACATTCCAGATGCCAGCACGCTGAGCCTTCTACCTGCTACAGAAACATTATTTCCACCCATTCTCTCTACTTTTTCCCCCTTCACTTTCACTGGTAACTGGTTTACCAATTCCCAAGCCTTTAGGGGTTTCTCTAGTACCGATTAAAATTATTATTCTGGGGGGCTGGAGAGATGGCTCAGTGGTTAAGAGCACTGGCTGCTCTTCCAAAGGTCCTGAGTTCAATTCCCAGCAACCACATGGTGGCTCACAACCATCTGTAATGAGGTCTGGTGCCCTCTTCTGGCCTGCAGGCATACAAGCAGACAGAATATTGTATACATAATAAATAAATAATAAAAGAAAAAAATTATTATTCTGTGTATTTGATATGTGTGTGTTCACGCACATGTGCCATGCCCAACAGATGGAGACCTGAGGATAACTTTGTGGAGTTGACTCTCTCCTTTTACCTTTGTGCGGCTTCTGGGATTTGAACTCAGGTCATAGGCTTGCAGAGCAAGCACCATTACTGAGCTGAGCCATCTCACCGGCCTATTTTTTTAAAATAATTCTCTACAACTTAGCTTGCTTTTTTACTTTCCTTGCTGTCTTCTTAGGATCCTATTTTTTTTTTCCAGTTCCAAGTCATTTACCTATAGGACAGATATAAATTTTGTGTTCATTTTGGTACTGGACAATATGGTATACTTTCTTACTGTTTGTGTATGTTATGTATATATGCTTTTTGTATATACATGTTCCTGTGGGTATGTACACATGTGTGTGTAGGAACACATGCACATATGTGTTTGTGAAGGGCAGAGGTTGACTTTGGGTGCTTTACTTGGTCCCATTCCATCTTATTTATTTATTCAAAATATGCTTTCTTTTTAAAAAGAGTTATTTAAGCTATAGGTGGTGACGTACACCTTTAATCCCAGACTCAGGATGCAGAGGCAGGCGGATCTCTGTGAGTTCAAGGCCAGTCTGGTCTACAAAGTGAGTTCCAAGACAGCCAGAGCTACACAGAGAAATTCTGTCTTGAAAAACAAACAAACAAAAAAAGAAGTATTTATTTATTTAGTTAATGAGTATATATGCTGGAATTAGAGTTGCAGACTATTGGGTGCCACGTGACGGGCATCTGGGAATCGAACCTGAGTCTTCTTGAGGCGAAATGAGAGCTCTTAACTATCTGTCCAGCTCTCCCCCTTATCCTTTGAGACAGGGTCCTTCATGGAACCTGGAGCCCATCACCTAAGCTCTGGGCATATGTCAGTCTCCTCCCTCACCTAGCCTCGGAGTTGGAGGGGCGCGCTGCTCTGCCCGGGTGGCAAACTCAGGCTCCATCGTGCTGCATGGCAGGCACTTTGCTATCAGCCATCTCTTAGGCCCCACGTTTTCTTATTGTATGTGCCTAAATTTTCACAGCAATACACTTCGAATATGAAAACTTCCTTTTTTTTTTTGTTTGTTCTGTTGCAGAACTGGGGATTGGGCACAGAGTCTCTTGTATGGTAGGCCAGTGCTTTGCCACTGAACTATATAGTCTGGGTTCTCCCATATAAGACATTAATCAAGAAAATGTCCCACAGAGTTGCCTATAGGCTAATCTGATGTAGGTAATAACAACAACAACAAAAAAAAGCCAGGACCTCTTGCTAACGTAGATGCTTTTCCACTTCCTGTTTCTATCCTTTCTCCAATTGCTGTCTGTACCTTCGTACATTGTGGAGGGGAGCTGGTGATGTGGGCCTCCTTGTCTTTCCCCAACTTGTTTGTTCCCTAGTAAACCTGAGGTTAGTTCAGTTGCCTAAACCACTACGGGAAGGAAGCAGCCTTCTCTTCTAGAGATTCTTGTTACAAAGGAATGTTGAATTTACCCCAAAAAAAAACCTTTTAAAAGCCCCTGTGGGTTTTTAAAAACTTAGCTTCCAGTATTTCACAGTTGTTATTATTACATTTGTGTGTGTGTGTGTGTGTGTGTGTGTGCACTCACGTGCGTGCATGCACTAATGGAAGTCTAAGGAGAATTTGCAGGAGTCAGTTCTCTTCTCTGGCTGTGTGTGTTCTGGGAGCTCACACTTGGAGTGCCAGGCTGGCTGCAAGTGTCCTTTCCCACTGAGCCAACTAGCTAGTCTGCTCAGAATGGAACCGATGGCTTTGCACATGCCAAGCAGAACCCTACCAACTGATCTACATCTACAGCCCCTTCCCTATGGCTTTAAAAAAAAAAAAAAGGTGCAGGAGTGAAATTCATATGTAGTTTGCTCTTTAGGTTTTTTTTTTCTTTTTCAAGACAGGGTCTCATTATGAATGTAGCTCTGGCTGTCCTGAAAATCATTATGTAAACCAGGACGACCTGGAATTCATAGAGAGATCCACGCGCCTCAGCCTCCCAGGTGCTGAGAGTAGAGGCGGCCTCCACCAGTGTTTCTGGCTCTGCACTTTTCTTTTAGATGCCATAGCTTTCAGATTTGGGCATGAATGTAATAGTGGCTTTGTTGAAAAAAAAATTCAGGAAGCTTGCCTTCTCTCTTATGTTTTTGAAAATTTTGACATCGTTGATAGTTGGCAAGGGATCCAATAAATTCTAGTGTTGTCCACCACGTCCAATCCCAGCAGGGAGGGGGATGTCTCCATGAGAGCAAACCCACCCGATGGCAGCATTGAAAGCCACCACTCAGCAGGTACCCAAGGAAGAATTATCATTGAAAGAAAGCTGCAAACCTACTTTCTAGAAGCCTTGGGGAGCCGGAAAAGGAGGAGAAGGAAAAGGAAAAGGAGGAGGAGGAAGTGGATTGTGTTGTTTGGACAAGAATTTAGCTCAACAGACCTTGTTTTCGTCCAGTCAACCACCAAGACAAGGCTAAGAAAACAGGACAAAGCCAATGGAATTTCTGCTGCTCCATATCCAAAGCCCCGGAATGGCTCTAGCAGTGCTGGGTCTCTTTAATTTTGTTGATGTTTTCCCCAAGGAACCATGGGAGTCAACTGTGTGTTACCGGCCAAGGCCTGGGGTTGCCACTCATGGAGAAACAGCAAAGCATTGTGTTGCTTTAATGCGTTGCCCTTTCTTTGTGTATGATATTTAATGTACTGTAGTTGCCTGATCTAGCTGTCTAATCTAGCACCTCTTGGTGTCTCATAGTTAGTCTCCTGCCGGAGGAAACACTGAAATAAAAAGTCCTAGAAAGAGTTTGGTATAAAGGGGACTCCTCTTCTGGCTATATGTGCCTATGGAAATTGATGTCTCCTGAAACTGAACTTCACCATCATTCTCTAGGTTACAGATCTATGTACTGAGAGGGTTTTGAGGACATGGTCATACATTTGATTGCTTATTTTTGAGGCAAGGTTTCTCTGTGTAGCCCAGGCCGTCCTGACCTCACCTCAAACTCACAGAGACCCACCTGCCTCTGCCTTTTGAGTGGGGAGATTAAAGGCGTGCACTGCCACCACCACCGGGAAACATTTTCATTTTAAATGGGCTTGTTTGTTGTGGAATATTCCTTTACACTGTGTGAAGATGTGTCACTCTGATTGGTTAAATAAAAAGCTGAACTGCCAATAGCTAGGCAGGATTTCCCGGGAGAGAGGACACTGGGAGGAAGGCAGTGGAGGCTGCAGGAGAGGCAGAGCAAGCAGGATGGGTGCTGTGCAGATAATAAAGCCACAAGGGTACAGAGCAAACAGGACGGGTGCTGTGGAGATGAGACAATAAAGCCACAAGGCAGAAAGTACATGAATAGAAATGGGTTGATTTAAGTTATAAGAACAAGCCAGAAATAAGCCTAAGTTAAGGCTGAGCTCATTACTGGGAAGCTGATGGTCCCAACGAAAATTGTCTTACCACACTGTCACCTCTAACTTGAGCTTTGTCACTCTGCACTCCCCTCTAGCTGTCATGAGTGTTGAGAGAATCTATGTAGTCCATGTGATCAAGAACATGGACTCTGCACTTCACAGACAGTATAAATCCCACTTCTGTCTGATGAACTGTGTGTTGCTCAAATGAGTGAGAGCTTTTGCGTCTCTGCATGTCTGTAGACTGGTGACATCCACAATACCTCCAAAGATTTGGTTCACGGGAACACTGAGGCGGACTGTTATTTGGGTAAGAACTTACAAAAAAGTTATACATAACACCATTGATGGTCAGACAGACAACAGAATGGCAGAGGCTCTCAAGAGAGATCGAGGCCCCTAGCAATGTGAAGTCCCTTCTTAGACATTTTAGAAGAACAGGTAACGTCTATGCCACATGATTGACAGATCATTCATAATATGTGCTTGCAGTCACACGGTCTGATTTCCAGGTGGCAGATAGGTGTTTTTATGCACATTCGTCTGTGGGTATCTAGAGAGCAAGAATCTAGAAAAACAAGTCAGTGGTGGAGGATACACAATGGCATGGCCTTAGCTAACAATATTTACCTTATAAGGCCAATGCAAAAAATTAAGGATCCATTGGGTAAAAGGTTTCTGGCAGGGTCTAGCCTCTAGCAACTTACTACAAGTAGCCTATTGTTATTGCTTTATAAGCCACCTCAAAATAATGATGTGTCACCTTATATATTTTTTTTTGAAGACCCGAGTTCAAATAAAACAAAAAACAAAAACAAAGCAAAACAAAACAACCGCGTAAAGCCAGACGTGGCCAACATGCCTGCAGTGAAGTGCAAAATGGAGACAGGAATGCCCAGGCTGACTAGAGTGATGCAGGCCCTGGAGAAAGAGACAGTCTCCAGGGGAAGGTGAATGCATGAGCACGGTAACGCACGGATAGACATAGAGACAAAAGGCTAAGCTGCATTCTTAGTGACCCCAAACCAGGAGATTAACAGACTCTCAAGGGGAAACTTTTTCTGTTTTAGTTTAATTTTTTTTTCATTTTTACATACCAACCCCAGTTCCCCCTCCCTCACCTTCTCCTGCCCCCTCCATCCCTTCATTCCACCCCCACCCCCTCCTCAGAGGGGGTAAGGCCTTCCAAGGCCTTAGAGTCAACAAAGTCTGGCATATCAAGTTGAGGCAGGACCAAGGCTTTAAGGAAAAACTTTTATAGCTGTGGTTCTTAACATTCTTAACCCTTGGACCCTTCAATACATTTCTTCATGTTGTGGCGACCCCCAACCATAACATTACTTTGTTGCTACTTCATAACTGTAATTTTGCTACTGTTATGAATATAAATATCTATCTGCAACCCAGTTGGGGTTGTGGCCCACAGGTTGAGAACCACTGTTTTACAGTCACACATCTCCGGGATCACTTATCTGTAAAATGATAACTGACTAATAATTTCCTGTGTGTGACTGGTAAAATTAGGTCTAACCTGGCTTCTTTTTTTTCCCCCTTTTTCTTTTTATGTTTTGTTGAGACAGAGTCTCCATGTAGCCCAGGCTGGCCTTTGTAAGAAACTTTGTTTCTATGAAAGGTAGTTAGTTGGACAAGGGCCCATATTTTCTGAATGCCCCCCAACCCCGCCAGCCCATTTCCCTTTGCACCAACAAGTCAATCACATTAGACTGAAAAGCCCAGCAACGGATGAAACAGGTTTACCACACAGGCAGTGATTGAAGACGGGAGCCATTTTGGCCAAGGGCGCTGTTGATTAGCTCAGCTTGAGTTCCAAAGCAACCTCTTTGCAAAAAGTGATTGCCTTGCTGAATTACTTCCCTTTGTTCATGTGCTCCTTTGTGCACGGAGATTATTCTTTTCCAGCACCTTGAATGCCTGCTCCTTCAGCCTCAGCCCAGGATTACAGAAGTGCACCACCGTGCCAAGCTTTTTATTTTTTCCTTTCTGGCCATGCTTAGATTTAGTCCCCTAACCCAAATGGGGACATCTTAGAGCAGCGATTCTGGAGGTCAGAGAGAACATTGTAGAAATTCCCTGGTGAGCCCATCCTTGATCTATGTGGGGTTTCAGTTTCTTCCAGAGGGTTCAATTCCCAGCATCCACCTGACGCTCATCACGATCTGTAACTCCAGTACCATGGAATTCATCACCTTCTTCTGGCCTCTGCTGGCACCAAGCAGGCCAGTGGTGCACAAACATGCATGCATGGAAAATACCCGTACACATAAAATAAACTAAATAAAAAGTTAAAATTAAATTATATATAGTCAATCAAAATTCTTTTACAGTGAGCATCTTTTACATTAATCACCTTTTTAAAAAAGATTGATTTATTTATTATTACGTATACGACATTCTGCCTCCATGTATGCCCGCATGCCAGAAGAGGGTGCCAGATATCATTACAAATGGTTGTGAGCCACCATGTGGTTGCTGGGAATTGAACTCAGGACCTCTGGAAGAGCAACCAGTGCTCTTAACCACTGAGCCATATCTCCAGCCCTAATCACCTTTTTAATATGGAAAATAGTTCATAACGGATCATTGAACTGAAAAAAAAAAACCAGGATTATGGTAGGAAAATGTATATACTAACCTTTCTATATGCCAAGGACATGAGAACTTTAAGAAAAATGGTTATTTATTTACCTAGTGTCCGTGTGTATGTGTGTGGTATATGTGTGTATGTGTGGGTCACAGTCATGACAAGCTCAATAGAGGCCTGAGTCTCAGTAGTTTACCCTAAGGCAATACCTGGTTCCAAGACCACAAACTGAAACCACCCAGGCACCACCCGGGAACAGACTTCCGAAGGAAATTCCTGACATCCCAACCATTGTAGACAGGGTCACCTGCCAGCACATACCCATTGCTTTTCACCAGGACACCCCTAGACAAATGTCAGCCCAACAGGGGTCCTGAACCTTAGAGATCCCTCACTCCAATCTCTGCTATTGTAAAAACCCCACCCCAGCTGAGCTGGGGCTCTCTGATTGTGTAATTCACTGGACACGCAGAAAGGCCAAGTTCAAACTTGAATAAGAATGAAGGCTCTTTGTTTTCACTTACAGAACTCAATATCCTGGTTGATTTTTGGGGACTCTGTGATCTGGGCATAACATCTGGAGGCTTGTCCGGGATCCCTCAAGCCCACCGGGACCACCACCCTGTAGAGTCTCCAGCCAGCTGGTAAGTTGTCTGTGTTTACATTTCCTTTCGTTTCTTTCTGTTTTGAGGGCCCATCTGTGAGGGATCAATCCCTCTGGTTAATTTTGATCACAGGACCCTTCTATATGGATTGAATCCCTCAGTTTCTGTAAAAAGACAAAGTGGGTCGCATGTACATTCAGGCATAGAACCTGAGTCTTCGGTTCCATATTGTTCTGTGGTGTTGTTTTGTTTTTGTCTTTTCTCCATTCTCTTTCTGACTGATGTAATGGGACAGACTCAAAGCATAACTTCTTTGACTTTGATATTGGATCACTTCCAGTGTTGGGGAGGCTGTTCATTTGTTTCTGGCTGTCCAGACCCGAAATAATCACTCAGAAACTATATTATTTGCAATACTGTTTAGCCAGTAGCTTAAGAATATTGCTAGCTAGCTCTTATATCCTAAACTAACCCATCTCCATTAGTCTGTGTATCACCATGAGGTCGTGGCCTACCGGCAAAGTTTTGGCAGGCTCCAGCGGAGGTGTCTGACTTCTGTGGTGGCTACATAACTTCTCACTAACTCTGCCTGCTCTCTCTCTCTCCATATATATATCTTCCAGACTGGCTATATTCTGTTAAGTAATTGGCCGAAAGCAGATTCTCTATTAACCAATGGCAATCACAGCATACAAAGGGGAATCCCTCATCACCTCTCTTCTTCTGTCTAAATCAAAAGGAAGGTTTTAACTTTAACATAGTAAAATTACATACAACAAAACAGTTATCAAGCAAGAATTATAGTTACAATATTTATATCTACTTTTATATTTTATTATAACTAAGGAAAACTATAATTATAACTATCTATTCTTCAACTCTATCAAAGACTCCAAAAGGATATAATACTACCTAAGTAAACAGGAAGTACATTGTAAGCAACTTCCAAAACTCTAGAATTGACAAAGGAATCTCGTTGCCTGGACAGTCACCCAAAGTTCTGTAACATTGGGGCACCCATAGTATCCAGTAGACTTTTCCATGAAGCTGGAAATTTCAAAGACAGTTCTACCTATATTGACAGTTTGTCAGTCACTTTCTTCTATGTCCTGCAGAATGTCTGGCAGTTTCCTTTATGAAGCAGGATTGTCTCACCTTTAGGCAAGTTCAGCAGTCAATTTTCTGTGGGTCCTGCATGTCCAGTTCATACAGCATAACATCAAGCAGTCCAAGCAAGAACAGTTTCTTGCCCAAATGGCTATCAAAGTCCATAGGAGTCTCCTTGATGTCCATCATCCTCTTGAAGTAGATTGGTGCTGCCAGGAGCAGACATGTCTCATTGTCATGAAAAGTTCTAAGTTCTTAAAACATTTTAAATGCCATATTCCCTAGGTCTTTGAAATGTTTGAAGAATAACTACCCATCTGAAATATATTTCTGCACATCTAGAAAACCTAATAACATGACTACAAGCTTGACACTATTATAGATGACTGTCTAATAACCTTTATTTCTTAATTATACATTACATTTTTAAATGAGCTGCACAAATGTTAATCAAGAGCAGAAATATACATATAACAAAATTGACCTAAATTTTGTATCAATAGACCAAGATCCATACCAATGCAAATCTCAATAGCATATCCCCCTTGAAATGTAAACAAACATTAATAAACAATATTTGGGAATTTGGGCATAGTTCTCTCCAAACTGCTTCCTGCTTTTGTTGGGCAAAGTGGGGGTTTATGGAGACCTTTCAGAGGGTCTTGGTCCATCAAACCACATTAGCCTGGAAGGAATCCACAGATTCTCATCCTCTGTGGAAACAAAAGCAGAACCTCTTTTCCAAAGCAACAAATCCTTAGGCCCAAATTTTGAAGTCAAGATACCTTTAAAATATATGTTGGTTTAGCTTAGCAGCCTGTATAATGAAATGTCTCTCTGTACTTAGCTCATTCACAAACAAAAAATTCCAAGAAAACACAATAGTATACATAATCCAGACTCTTTGTGTATATTCCATCTTTATGTGACTTATTTTTCTTTACTCCTTTAATCTATGACTGTACTCTGTCTCTTTAAAGGCTTTGTTTGGGGCTGGATAGATGGCTCAGAGGTTAAGTGCACTGGCTGCTCTTCCAGAGGTCCTGAGTTCAATTCCCAGCAACCACATGGTGGTTCATAACCATCTATAATGAGATCTGGTGTCCTCTTCTGGCCTGCAGGCATACATGCAGGCAGAACACTGTATACATAATAAATGAATAAATAAATATTTTTTAAAAAGACTTTGTTTTATTTTTTAAACGATTTACTTCTTTTTTTAACTCTCTATGCTCTTTTTCTCCTCTCTCCCAAGCCTATGTATATTTTTTAAACATGCTGTTTCTCATTTAGAAGTCTTTTAGTCTGAATCTGTCCTATTATGTATCTGTAATCCTTTTCTGTCCAGGAGCACTTCTTAAAATTCCAAGCAGCGTGGCTAGGACAATGGCTGTTTTGCCTTTTGACTCTGCCCAGTCCAACATAGGTCTGTTCACTGCCTCTGAGACTGCCGGGTGGGAGCTTCCTCCCCACCTCAACTCTGGTATCCAGTTGGCCCATGCTGCCACCAAGTAACTTGCAGATTCCTGCCCACAAATGCCATTCAAGTGCTTGGTGTTCTAAAAGAGCCAGAGCTGTTTGTACAACTAGCATGAACCAGGAAGCCACTGCTTCTTAAAGAAGCTGAGTGGTTTTTGTTTGTTTTTTACTGCTAATACTGAATCAGGAAGACCTCTCTTAAAGGAGCTGCGGTGTCCCTGCTTGCCACCAATGAACAGAGCCCATTCCCCCCCCCCAAAAATGTGGCTACCAAGAAGCCATGGTTAACTCTGTTCTTTGTGTCTAGAATTACTTCCCAAACTCTCTCAGGTTTTATGTGGATGTAGTTGACCATGTTGCCGCCATTTTGTAGGTGGAGGCTGCTTGTTCATTTCCCAGCCACCCAGACCTGAAATAATCACACAGAGACTATATTAATTACAACACTGCTTGGCCAATCATTTAAGTGGATTGCTAGCTAGCTCTTATATCTTAAATTAACCCATTTCCATTATTTTATATTTTACCACAAGGCTCGTAGTTTACCAGTACCAGTGTGCATGTGTCCTTCTCCTCCTGCCACTACATGGCTTCTCTCTGACTCCGCCTTCTCTCTTTCTACATCTCTGTTTGGATTTTTCACCTGGCTTTATCTGTTAAGCCATTGGCCAAGAGCAGCTTCTTTATTAGCCAATGGCAATCAAAGCATGCAGAGGGTAATTCCACATCATTACAGGACTTTAGGGATAGGGTCAGAAGCATCTCATTGACAGGAGATAGCCTTGGTCTATAGTGTGGGGCAATGCAGGCAGGTATACCATACAAGCATGTGGCTGCCGGGGAGCATACTTGTGTAGGTGGGGCACCTGGGCTATGTTTCCTTGTTGTGACACAAAGCTGCCAGTCACAGCCAGCCACAGCTTGTAAGAGGCAGGTGTGCCCAATAGGATTTCAAACAAAACAGAGAATCTGGGGTTAATTGCTATAGTTGGAAACATTAACAATATTTTGTCCCTATGCTGTAAGCTGCCCCCTTTCCATGTTGGTGGATGGGGCTCCTGTGCCCTCCCCTGGGGGTTGCCCATCTCAACTTCTGTCCAAACCTGGCTGCAATTTGGCTCCATGTTTGTTAAGCTATGTATGTGGCCATGTTGTGATGCTGTATCCAGGGCCTTTTATAGCTCCACCGGGATGCTTTGGTCATTCAGATACCATTGGTTATAAATATCATTTAAAGGGTTTGCATGCTTCATGCTGGTACAGGTTTTTTTTTGTTGTTTTAATTAATTGACCATATTAGGTTAATTCTGGTTTGAAAATATTGTCCTAATGGAAAATTTTATCTATTTCTCAAGAAAGTGGTATATGCTTGTTTTGTTGAAAAGTTTGGCTGTGTTTTCTGGTGTGTTCATAAATTTTGTTGCAAGCATTGAGCTGAAACAGAAATGGTTTGGACATTTTTGCTGACAGCAGCCAGTCACCACCACCATAAAGTCTGCGACTGCATTTATGGTCAGGACTCAAAATTTTTATCACTGAGTTCTGGTCACTGTATTTGGGTCAGTAAGAGTCCATATGTCTTTTTTATATAGATAACATTAAAACTGTTTTATGCTGTTCTTTATTGGAAAGCTGGCTCTAGAGTTGGATTATGGCTTTTCCTTCGCTGGGCCCAGGCACATTTAAACATTTCCTGTGTGTGACTCTGTCAATCTGAGCCTTTGACACAGTGACAAGAAGAAAACAAAGCAGAACAGCCAAAAAAAAATTGTTATGTGAACATTCTGTACTTTAAAATTTATGGGATTATTTTGTTAAATATGGTTAAAATTAAAATAAAACTAGTTAAAAAGTTAAAACTAGTAACTCTAAAATTTGATGGTTTAATGTAGTACGAGGAGAGTGGGCCGCATTCCTGGTGTCCAGTTAGCTTAACTCCCTAAATAATTACACAGAAGCTGTATTCATTTAAACACTGCCTGGCCCATTAGTTTTAGCCTCTTATTGCCTAACTCACATCTTGATTTAACCCATTTTTAATAATCTGTATAGCACCACGAGGTCGTGGCTTACTGGGAAAGCTTCTAACCAGTGTCAGTCTCGAGTAGGAGCACCATGGCATCTGCCACACTGCCTTCTTCCCAGCATTCCATTCTGTCTACTCCACCCACCTGATTTCTGCCCTATCAAAAGGTCAAGACAGTTTCTTTATTCAACCAATGAAAGCAACACAAATACTCCTACACCATTTCCCCTTTTTCTGTTTAAACAAAAAAGAAAGGCTTTCATTTTAACATAGTAAAATTACATATAACAAACAGTTATCAAGCAAGAACTACAGTTATCATATTTATAATCTACTTTATCTTTTATCATAACAAAGGAAAACTATAACTATCCATTCTTCAACTCCATCAAAGATTCCAGAAGGATATAATATTACCTAAGTAAACAAGAAGTAAGCAACTTCCAAAACTCTAGAAGTGACAGAGACATCTCGCTTCCTGGACAGTCACCCAAAGTTATTTTGTACTGTTGGGGCATCCATCTTCAGCCCACAGGCCCACAGTATCCAGCAGACTTTTTCATAAAGCAGGAAATTTCAAAGACAGTTCAGTCACTTTCTTCTGTATCCTGCAGAATGTCTCACAGACGCTTTCATGAATCAGGAACCCCAAAGGATCGTCTCACCTTCAGGCAAGTTCAGCAGTCCTCTGTCTGTGGGTTCTTCGTGTCCAGTTTATGCAACAGTCCAGGCGAGAGCAGTTTCTTGCCCAAATGGCTAACCAACTCCATAAGTAGCCTCTTCGATGCCCATCTTCCTCTTGAAGTAGATTGGTGCTGCCAGGAGCAGATGTGTCTCATTGCCATGAAAAGCCCTAAGTTATTAAAACATTTAAATGCCATTTTCTGTAGTCTTTGAAAGATATGAAGAATGCCTATCTAACTGAAATATATCTTTATATATCTAGAAAATCTAACTAACATGACTATAAACTTGACTATTATAGATGACTATCTATTAACCTATATTTCTTAATTATACATTACATTTTAAAATGAACTACACAATCACAATACCTTAATCAAGATCAGAAATACATATACATATAACAAAATTGGCCTTAAACTTGTATCAATAAATCAAAATTTATACCAAGGCAAATTATCTATATCTAATATAATTATGATATCTATATCATAACTTAGATAGGTGGGGAAAAGAGAACAGAATGCTGGGAAGAAGACACAGAGGCAGAGAGAGCAGCTGCCATGTTTCTCCTGCCTGAGATGGATGCTGGTTAGGAATCTTTCCCAGAAAGCCACGACCTCGTAGTGACATATAGATTATTAGAAATGGGTTAAACGAATATGTAAGAGTTAGCCAAGAAGAGGTTAGAACTAATGGGCTAGGCAGTAATTTAATTAATACAATTTCTGTGTGGTTATTTCGGGTGTAAACTAGCCAGGACCAAAAGCAGGCCCTCGCTCCTCGGGCAGGCGGCGGGACACAGCCAAGGGTGGCTGGGATGACAAGCAGCCCGCTCGTCTCGTGGGACATGCTCCATTCCTCTTACTACAGTTTAAAATCTATAAATGGGCAATTTCAAAGCAATCATACGACATGTTTCCAATTTGAACTGCCACCATTTTTGAGTCAGTCACATGGCTGTTGCTGTTTTGCTGAAGTTAAAAAAAGATGGATGTCCCAGTATTTCACTGCCATCTTGATTAGAAATGACCATGTAAAATGAGCCTGACTAGGAGACACCAACAGATCGCTTAGATAATTTGGATTGGGATACATTTTTGTATGATAATTCATGTCCTGTCCTAAAAACAAGGTTTATAAAAAATAAGATTTAAAATATTAAAGTTGCACCTCGATGCTTTTATACTCAAAAATGTACTTTGCTCTGCCAGATAGCCTGACTAGGAGACACCAACAGATCGCTTAGATAATTTGGATTGGGATACATTTTTGTATGATAATTCATGTCCTGTCCTAAAAACAAGGTTTATAAAAAATAAGATTTAAAATATTAAAGTTGCACCTCGATGCTTTTATACTCAAAAATGTACTTTGCTCTGCCAGATAAACTCTATAATTTAAGAGTCACCCAGGTGACAATGGTTTTAAAGACATAAAGGGATCAAAGGAAACAGCTGAGGTTTGCAAATGTATGGTGGACTAGAGTCCCAGAGAGAGCCCAGTTACAAGGATGGACCTTACCAGTTTTTGAAATGCCAGGTGATAGTCCCCAGAAGCACCAGGTACAGTGGAATGGAGCAGACTAAGATCTAAAAGACAGGCTGTGTATATGCTGTTGAAGGTGGGGCCAAAGAAGAACTTTATTTTTGATATTGCAGAAAGGCATTTAAGAGATTTTAATTTTTTAAGAACAGTTTTTTTAAAAATTTAAGTTTGTAAGACTATGTTACATTTGCGATTATAAATGTTTTATATTACTAATATTTGGATTTAAAGTAAAAGGCTAAAACTTAGGGTCACAGCCATTAGCACCAAATGATAACCAGAAACTGGGATGTTCATGTCTTGTAATGCAGCAAGACAATGAGCTAAGCAGTCTGGCAAAGGGCTTGAAACAGTTTCTCAGCCCATTGAATCTCGACCCATTGATGGCAAAAAAGCCCACAAAAACCAAAACCAAAACCAAACACCAAACATCTAACTTTTTATAGGGGTAGCTTAGGACCACCTGCATGTAAGATGTTTGCATTGAGATTCATAACAATGATAAAACTGCAGTTGTAAAATGTCAATGGAAAAATTTTGTAATAGGGGGTCACCACAACATGGGGAACTATATTAAAAGGTCAAACATTGAACAAGTTGAGAACCTGTGACTTAGAAAATGTCTCTCCTTACTCAAGGTATATTCAGACTTAAAGTGTAGCCTTCTTATCTTTGCTAAGTTTGCTAAACTTAAGCTATTTGGATAAACTGAGTCATATAACTTTTTATGTTTCACTAAGAAGAGTTTTGATTCAAAATCACTATTTTAAAGCTAAACCTGACAGAAATGTATATAAAATCCTATTCTTATCAAAGCTGCTATCTTGTTATGAAACATTTAAAAATACAAGTTAATAGCTAGCCTTTTAAATAATTAAGTTTGTTAATTATAACCTTGCTAAGTAAATACTACCAATGTAATTAATTACAGGGATAAACCTTACTTAATCCTCTGGATATGTTTTCAGAAATTAAGTTTAAAACAAGTAACTAGAAACAAAGTTGTCTATTCAGCCCTCAAATACTTCAGAGATCTGAAAAATATGGCACTTAAAATGTTGATCAAAAAGCTTATTATATCAGAGAGAGACTCCCAGATCCTAGCAGGGACCCAACGTCTCCAAAGAAGATTATGGAACATCACGATGTCTCCACCTGGGTTATGACAATGCTGACCACTGGGCGAGATGCCCCAGTGCAACACCTGCTGCCAGGACCTGGTCCAGACTGGACAAACAGCAGGACATTGGAGAATTGATTGCACCACTTTTGCCTGGACAAAATTAGGTCAGTCTTTTCCATGTCCCTCTTCCATAGAGGGGAAAAACCCTCTCACCTTATGGGTCTAGCAAAGACTGCTCTTCTGATAGTTCTGCCTCCAGTGCTATGGAGACCTGGGTG
The DNA here is from genome assembly GCA_004026605.1 of Ondatra zibethicus. NCBI lineage: Eukaryota > Metazoa > Chordata > Mammalia > Rodentia > Cricetidae > Ondatra > Ondatra zibethicus. The sequence goes on from PVIU01003716.1 coordinate 125,378, forward strand.
TGGCTAACTGTGAATAGACTGATCCCTGTCATTTTTAATAGATTCAGAAGCTGCTTGGTCTGTACTCAGGCATAATTTATTTATCCTTCTGGGATCTCTGATAGTATTGATGGATAGGCTAGCTATAACTTTGTCAGTTTGGCAGCATCAGACTAGATCCTGCCACAAAGCTATAACTAGCTAATTAGCTCTTTCTATATAAAAATCAAGCCTTGCTTTTTCTAAAGCTACCTAAGTCTCTTGATAAATGTTTTAATATTTAATATATATATGGGTCTGAGGATATAAAAGCTTATAAGCTTTAAGGGTCTCAAAAAATGATTTGAGATGTAAATACAAGTTATATAAATACAAATAAGTAATTTAACATATAAAAATGTTTCAGATTGTCTTCCCTTTCTGTGATATAAAAGTTCAGAGTTTAGCATTTACTAGAGTGCTGCTAAGCTGGCAGAGCGGTGGCTAGTCACTGCTCAGTCACAGCTCAAGGTTTAGATTCACTTTGGCTGCCATCAAATATGAACTTAAAGGTGCTTCTCATCAGGCCAAAGACATCTCTGTCCAATCCATACCCTGCTCTCAGGACAGAAGAAAGATATACATGCTTCTAACCAAGTCCGCAGTTTCTGCTAGGACTCAAATGAGTCCACTCCTGCTTTTTTCTGCAATGCGGATTTCAGTACAGACTGTTGATACTAATATATCTAAAACTTTTATGTTCTTTGTAAAATAAAAATTCATATAGGCTTCAAAAAAACCCTGGAGCCACTTCTCACAGGTCAAAAGGATTCCAGATAAGCACACCTAAGTTCCCACCTGTCTTCACCTGAGGATGATAATTTTTCTCTCCCCTGGTCTCAGGACTCCTCCCCTTCCTGAAAGTTTCAAATGTAATATTTTCCTCTAAGTTCATAAATTTTAACTGCTGTTCCTCATTTAAACTCGTCTCAACAGGTTCCCACTTGGCCGGCAGATACATTCAAGCATCAGCTGCTGACTACAACCAGCTCCAAATGACTGCAAGCCCTGGGCTTGCTGAAGGCTGATGTGGGCCAGTCCAGCTGATGTGAATGCTCCCTGTCTCTTCAACACAGTCAGTGAACCAGATGTCTCTGATGAGTGTCCCACTGCCTGAATTCCCTCCTTGCCTTTGGCTAGCCTTTCAGCCTTCTTGGGTGCTGATAACAATGCCCCAATGTCAGCTTGCAGTAGTTACAGAAAAGTACTCATTATCCCATGCTCCCTGCCCAGAATCAGTTGAAATGCTGAGACAAGGGGGAACTCCCTGGCATGGGGGATAAAATGACTACCTATAATGCCCATTGACATACCAGAAAAATAGGCTCAGAGTTGTCAATTAATGGATTTATTAACTAAAATGGTTCTACAAAAAGATAAGACACTTTGGTTCTTTATGCAGAACCACAGAACCAAAGAGGACATTCAGGATTATAATTACAATTTGGTTGTACTCAAAGTTCAGAGCTACAGGGCCTGATAGCAGAGGGTGACCACTGCCCTAGAAAAGTCTGTTACCTAAGGTTCTTAGGTCCCAACGCTATCCCCTTAAACCCATGGGCAGGCAGACCCATGATTGGGTCCTGTCATGGGCACTTGTGAAGGGGGGAAATATAGGACACAGTCATGACAAGCTCAATAGAAGCCTGAGTCTCAGTAGTTTACCCTAAGGCAATACCTGGTTCCAAGAAAGATCACAAACTGAGACCACCCAGGAACAGATCAGACCATCCAAAGGAAATTCCTAATGTTCCAACCATTGTAGACAGGGTCACCTGCTAGCACACACCCTTTGCTTTTCACCAGGGCACCCACAGACAAATGTCAGGCAATCAGGGGTCCTGAACCTTAGAGATCCCTCACCCCAATCTCTGCTACCACCGCCCAGTTTTAAATGTTTTTAAATTAAGGCATAATTGCATCATTTCCCTCTTCCCTTTCCCTCTCCTAACCCCGCTCATGAACCCTCCTTGCTGCATGGTCTCTTTTTCTTTAGTTGATCACACATGCGCGTGCACACACACCCTCTACAATCCATATAATGTTATGTGTATGTGTATGATTATATGATTCCAGGACTACTTGGTATTTGATTGCTGGCTGGGGTGCTCCTCCCTGAGGAAGACTGTTTCTCCTGGTCTCAGTGTTCTTTAGCTCAGGGTTGTGGCCTTGTGAAACTCCCCTTCCATGTTAGCATATCTATTGGTGTCATCCTCATCCAGGCCATGTTTAGGTGGCCATGTTGGTGAACCTTCTTGGGTATAGGAGAGACAATCTCACAGCAACCTTCTTGTTTCTTGTACAGCCTTTCTGCTCCTCTTTCACAATGTTTCCCGAGTCTTAAGTGCAGGACTTACAGATGTTTCAGTTGGGGTGGGCTTCCCACGGTCACTTGTTCTCTGCATTTTGATCAACTGTGGTTTTCTGTAATGGTCTTTTAAAACATATATTTTTTTAAAATATGTAGGGGTAAGGAAGCAGTACGTTTAAACTACTAATGTATATAGTTTATCTTTTTTTTTAGATTTATTTATTTATTATGTATACAGTGTTCTGTCTGTATGCTTGCTGGCCAGAAGAGGGCACCAGATCTCATTACAGATGGTTGTGAACCACCATGTGGTTGCTGGGAATTGAACTCAGGACCTCTGGAAGAGCGGTTAGTGCTCTTAACCTCTGAGCCATCTCTCCAGCCCTAAAACATATTTTAAAATGACTCTATGACTAGTTTTTTAAAAATGTGAGTTTGAGGGGAGGGAGGACTAGCTCAGAGGTTAAGAGCACTTGTTCTCGCAGAGGACCTGAATTTGATGATTCCCAGCATCAACACGGTGGCACACAACCATCCATAACAGTTCTAGGAGATCCAATGTACTCCTTTAACCTCTGCAGACACCAGGCATGCTTATGCTGCACATATTTACATGCAGGCATAATATAAGACAAAAAAACAAAGTAAGTGTGGTGGCTTGTAAGAAAGCGGCCCGCAAAGGGAGTGGCACTATTAGGAGGTATGGCCTTGTTGGAGGAATTGTGTCACTATGGGGGTGGGCTTTGAGGTCTCCTATGCTCAAGCTACACCCAGTGTCACAGTTCACTTCCTGTTGCCTGTGGCTCAAGATGTAGATCTCTTAGTTCTTTCTCCAGCGCCGTGTCTGCATGCACTCTGTCATGATGCCATGAGGATAATGAACTAAATCTCTGAAACTATATGTCACCCCAATTAAATGTTTTCCTTGACAAGAGTTGCTGTGGCCATGGTGTCTCTTCACAGCAATAGAAACCCTAACTAAAACAATAAGGAAATCTGAAAAACCCCAATGGGTTCTGTGAGCCAACTCCAGTCTTCTGAGAGCAGAGGAGGAGAAGGTTTTCCTGAGTTATCCATTGAGGGTCACACAGAAAAGTACTTCAGATGAGTTGAAGATCAAGGTGTGGTGGCTCACGCCTTTAATTCCAGCACTTGGGATGCTGAGACAGAAGGATTGCTTTGATTTGAGGCTACCCTGGGATATATGCTAAGTACCAAGCCATCCATAGCTACATATAAGGTCTTACCTCAAAACAAAACAAAACAAAAAGCTGGGTTTGAGAGCACCTCTGCCTGTTTTCTGTAGCTTAGTGGGCCTTGGCTTCTGTTGACCACTGCAATCTCCTGAGGATTTTGAAAAATCTCAATGGTTAGTTTTATGACTGTCCAACTCAATCTGGATCTTTCCAGAATCCCTGATTGTGCTATGCTCCAAGGTTCAATCGTGACTGAGGTGTTGATCAGAGTTTCAAGGTCACCCTTGATTATATACTCCACTTTGGTTATCTGAAACTCTGTATCAAAAAACAACAACGACAACAACAACAGCAACAACACACACACACACACACACACACACACACACACACACACACACACGAGGAGCAAGAGACTGAGTGAGCACTCGGTTTCCCTTTTATGGAAGGACAAGTTTGTTGTCTAACAGTGTTAGACTTACTGACCGACCAAGGTCAACCTGTCACAGGGTTAAAGACTGTCAATCAGCCTCTGGACCACTAGGGGGATGGAAACAGCTTGGAACATCCCAAGGAGAAATCTACATCCCCAGGAGAAATTGCTCATAGTGTATGTAAATGATATCTGTTAGCCTAGTGCATCACCATGTTCAAAACTCTTATGTAAGAGATAGTTAAATCCTATCAGACACCCCCTCCAGGGGACTTGATTTTTACCCCAAAACAATGAAAATTGGCCCAATCTTTTTGGAGAAAGCAACTTTTCCCTGAATGGCCATTCTAAGTCAGAAGCTGTGCTCAGCCCCTCGAGTATGCAAATAGAAGACCCAGGGCAATCTGACCCAGTCATTGTCATTTCTGTCTTTGGATGAAAATGACCATTTGGAGAAACAGAGAAGAGCTGAGCTGGGCAGTGGTGACCACACCTTTCATCCCAGCACTCTGGAGACAAAGGCAGGCAGATCTTGGGGTTCAAGGTCTACAAGAGCTAGTTCCAGGACAGGCTCCAAAGCTACACAGAGAAACAGAGAAACCCTGTCTTGAAAAACAAAAACGAAACAAAACAAAAAAAAAAAAAGAAAGAAAGAAAAGAAAGGATTTGAACTCAGGCAACTGGATTCCAGGACCTCTCTCTCTCTCTCTCTCTCTCTCTCTCTCTCTTAATACAGGGCCTCATTATTAGCTTTGGATGTCCTGGAACTTGTTCTATAGACCAGGCTGGCCTCGAACTCACAGAGACCGACCTGCCTCTGCCCCCCCCCAATGCTGCGGTTAAAGGCGTGCATCCCCACATCAGGCTTTGGGACCTTCCTTTTAATCTCTAAATGTGTTACCTAAAAATAAACTTAGGGAAGAGGGCTCCTAAGTTAAGAGCACTTGCTGGTCATGCAGAGCACCCACATATGGCAACCTACAGACTGCCTGCAATTCCAGCTCCAGGGGATCTGATGCTCGCCTTTGGCCTCTGTGGTCACCTGTACACACTAATAGGTTTTCTGTCCCCCTGAAACCTGTTGAAAAAGTATATCAACAAGCTTATTGGAGCAAAGCAACTCCCAGATAGATTCTCCAGTCCCAGAGATGGAGGCCAGAGGAACCACACACCTGAACTAAAGCAGGGAGACTATACAGGTTATAGGTGAGGGGTGATGATGAGTCAGCCACAAGTTGGCTTGTGGCCAAGTGTGGTCAAAAGTTGAACGCTGTACATGGGGACTTGGGTGTCTGGCAACTTCAGGGGAGGAGCTGCTGTAACTGCCAAGAATTCAGAACTGGGCTTTTTGGTGTCTTCCCTTTGTTTGGAGGGTTTGGAGAGACAGGAATGTGACTTCTCAGACCTTGCAAGAGGGAGCTGTAAGTTCCAACTGAACACACACAGAGGAATCTTCACATTCACATACACATTAAAAAAAAATCTTTAAAAAATAAACTTACCTGACACAGTCTTATTAGTTATATTTATTGAAGAAAGGGATAAGGCAACTGCATAACTCAGAATCTAATGAAACTTAGAGCAATCGCAATGCCCTTATTTTGATAGATTGTCAAATAAATGAAATAAATGAGACAATATGTATCTTAGCCTCTTTTCCTGTTGCTGTAGTAACATACTCTGACAAAGTCCACTTAAAGGAGAAAGGGCTTATTCTGCTTCACAGTTTGTTATGCCCAGTCCGTGGGGACCCCAAAGGACCACCAGAAAGACCAACTCACCTAAATCCAAAAGCAAGGTTTATTGTATACACAATACAAGCTGGCAGGCACCTCATCAGCACAGCAGCAAGAGGAGGTACCCCGCCCTTCTAGAGGGCATTATTTAAATGCAAAAACCAGAAAAGCTACATTAGCAGAGTGTGGGGTGACAGGTTCAATCCTGATTGGCTCGTATCTAGGAACTTTTCAGAAATTTTATTTTGAACCTCACCTGTTGCTTGTCAAGATTTCTTTTCAGCTGACCTTCGGGTGGGGACATTCTGCAGTTATCTGTACTTTCCAGAAAGCTACCCTGTTACTTTTGCCCCTAGCTATTTCTGAGGACTGGGATGTTTTACAGGAAATAGCTTACACAAGACATAAGATGGAGGTGGAGGACAAAATGGAGGAACTTTGGTTCTTCAAGTTCAGGGTGCAGACCATCATGGAGGGGTGTCAAGGCATCAGGAGCTTGAAGCAGCTGGTTGCATCCCATGCAGAACCCCACTCATCTCACTGTCATCCATTTGTATGGTCCAGGATCCATGGTTGAGGGAATAGTCCCACCCATAGTTAAGACGCATCTTCTTACATTGAGTAACACAATCGAGATGATCCTTTACAGGCAAGTCCAGAGCTCCGTCTGTCAGAAGAGACTAGGTACTGACAAGCTGACATTAAACACTAATAACCACAGATTATAACCATTACAACTGCTGATATAGGCACTTTTTTGAGGTGGAAAAATTTCCAAGTGTTAAGTTAAAAACAATTAAGGTAGGGCATGGTAGTGCCAGCTTCCAGCACCTATAAGGCGGGGGCAGGAAGATGAGGAGTTCAAGGTCATCCTCAACTACTGAGCAAGTTTGAGAGCAGGCAGGGCTTTGGGGGACTGTGCTTCAACCAATTAAACAACCACCAACCAGCCAATCAACTAACTCAGAAAACACATTCAGCAAGCCAGACATGATGTCACAGTTTTGTAACCCTAGTTTGAGAGACTGAGACCAAAGGATGAAGGAGTTCAAGGCTAACTTGACTGCATAGTGAGTTTGAGGCCAGACTGTATTACTCTGAAATCCTGCTTCAAGACAAAATAAAACAAAATATAAAACACAACAACCAGAAAATACATATAGAGTTGGGCATGGCGGCACACACCCGAGTACATTCAGAGTTGGGTGTGGCGGCACACACCTATGCACGTTCAGAGTTGGGCGTGGTGGCACACACCCGAGTACATTCAGAGTTCCGCGTGGTGGCACACACCTAAGTACGTTCAGAGTTGGGTGTGGCAGCACACATCTGAGATCCCAGCATGTGGAGGCTGAGGTAGGAAGATCTCACATTCCATGCCATGGCTTCACAGTGAAATCCTCATAACTCACTCTCCCCACAAGAAGCATGCACAGTTCAGTTTCCAGACAGAAATGTCAGTGGGTCCCTGTGAGAGGGAGAGAACACAGGAAAGCAGCAGTCAGTTAAACTGAGACCGACTGCAGGAATCTTTGCTTTCATCTTTACATTTTTCCTCATGATCTAATTTTATCCCAATGCATCTTTGGGGTAGTATTTTTTTTAAGAAATGCAAAGTAAGATATTTCAGGAAATAAAAGAACAATGAACAATGCCTAGCCGGAGGAAGTGGCAGAAGTCAGTGGGAGCTGCCTCTCTCTACTGCCCCAACACGAAATTTAGCACTGGTGCTCAGGCAGCTGAAGGGGGGGGGAGCAACACGCTGGTCGCAAGATTTCCACATTGTTTTGTGTGCCTTAAGGTCTTTAAAATTTGGTTTATTTATTTTGTGTGCATGAATACAGAGTACAGAGGACGGCTTGTGGGAGTTGGTTCTCTCCTTCCACCATGTGGGTCCTACGCACTGGACTCAGGTCGTCAGGCTTGGTGGCAAGCGCCTTACCCACAGAACCCTGCCGGTGGCCCTCATTGAGGCTTTAGGAGAGAGCCTCGCAGTGCTTTCTCCCTTTCCTAATTGTTCACTCTTGGAAATTTCGTAGTTGACACCCTAAGAGATGCTCTATGCCCATCGTGATTCTGGTTGCCAAGCACCCTTCCCTCTGTGGTACCTGGACTCTGTTGTAGCAGGCTGGTTGCCGGGTGCTGTCAATCATCTCTTCCTATCATACTTCTCTGATGTGAACCCCATCCACAACAGACCTTCCAGTTCTTCAGTCTAGTTCAAGTCCTCTGCTCTTCAGTTTGAGCAGCCTTCTTTCTTTGCAGACGTGTTCTTATGTGTGGATAGATAGTCACGTGTGCACTGTGTATGCATGTGGAGGCCAGAGGCAGACATCAGGTGTCTTCTTTGATTGCTTCTCCACCATATTTATTTTATTTATTCATTTATTTATTTTTATTTATTTATGGTGTGTATGTGTGTCTGTGGGTGCATGTGCATCAGTGCAAATGTGCATGCATGTCTGTAGTCCCCGCATGCCACACAGCACTTCCCAGGAGACCTTGTGAGAGTCAGTGTCTTCTTCCACCAATTGGGTTTCAGGGATTCAACTCAGGTGATCAGAGTTGGTAGCAAACACCTTTCTACACACGCCATCCCATCAGCCTCCTACCTTCCTGTAGTTTCAGATAGGATCCTTCCCCCAATCTGGAGTTCACCTGGCTTCACTGACTGGCCAGAGGACCCCACGGATCCTCCTGTCTCTGCCCTACTGCAAGAGACTGTGGTTATAAGCAATGCTGTGCTCTTTATGTGTGGGCTGAGATCCAAACTCAGGTCTTCACGCTTGCATGGCAAACCCTTCACTGGCTGAACCTTCTCCCCAGTGCCCAAACCAACCCCTCTTCATGATCTAGAGGACATTTCAGCACACACACATGCACACACCCTCACCAGAGCACCAACGGTTACTCCACCCTCAGACCAGAATCCCTGTGTGAGCTGCACTTGTCTCCCGCACAGTTGGGGGAGTCTCACAGCCACAGGGACTCCTGTGTCTCAGTTGACCTTGGATGTCTCCCATTTTAGTCTGTAAGTCCCACAGCCAGAAAAAAAAATGACTTAGTTTTGGCAAGATAGTAGGGCAGCTGGGCTTGGTGGTATGTTCCGGTCACCGGGCTGCTTAGGGGGACGAGGCAAGAGGATCAGTTTGAGCACAGGAATTTGAGACCAACTTGGGCAGCACAGTGTAACCTCTGGTGGTTTGAGTGAGTCTCCCACCACCACAAATGTATCATAGGCCTATGTACCTGAACGCTTGGTCCTCTGCGGGAGCCCTTGGTGGAGGAGCCTCTGGCAGGGGGAGCTTTGCTGAAGGAAGCACATCACTGGGGAGAGCTTGGGGGATTTGCAGCCTCACCCTGTAGGGCCAGGGTCTGAACCCTGCTCCTGGGGTTACTTGAGGACAGTTTCTGGTCAGCCAGCTGAAACATTCCTGTTTGTTACTGTGCTCCCTCTGCCCCGCCTGGTGATTAGCTGTAGGGCATTGTTTACTCCATCTTGGGTGTGGCAATTTCCCACCTGCCCTGGGGGGAATCCCTTGTGCAGCAGCTAGGTACTTAAGGACTTCCCCAAAGTTGAATAAACGGCATTCGGCTGATCTCCTTTCGAATGACCCAGGTCTCTTGTGTGTTCTTTCAATCTCCAGACCCTTGCCCGGCTCGCGTACGGTACAGTGGCGCGCGAACTGTACCGAGAGGGTAACACAGAATCGGGTGTTACAATTGGAGGCTCCAGTGAGATGATCGGGAGTTACATCACCCTACTTCCTGCTTGCTCTCTCTGCTTCCAGTGTGGCTGGGATGTGATCTCATCTCAGGCTCCTCTGCTAATACCTCCCCACCATCGCGGACATCCAGCTCTCGGGAAGCCCCAGAGAACAGAGTCAGAGGAAATCTGCCTTGTGTTGCTTTTGGTCACAGACTCTTGTCACAGCAGCAGAAAAGTAACTGATACAGACCCCATCTCAAAAACAAGACAGACAGATGGACAAAACAAACAATGACAAAAGGCTAGCAGGGTGCTTGACAGAAGAAAGGGAAAGAATTTCAGGTGATGGACCCCTTCCCCCAAATAAAACATTTTTTTTAAAAAAAATCCCTATTTCTAGGAGAGTATACACCATAGATGTAGTCAGGGAGTAATTACATGTGATTCCCAGTGTACTGATGGTCAGCAGAGTCACGAAGAAACCTGACCTCCCAGTCATTGCCTTGGAAGTTTTGGGGTTACAAGCATGGTTCTTCTACTTCCCAATTACTGCCTCAGATGCGTTTGGGGTGCAAACATGGTTCTTGATACTTCAATACTCAAAAAGCTGAACTCATATATCAAAAAAAGAATCTATGACGAAGTTGAAACTAGAAAATAAATTAGGTTAATATCCTTTTCATGACTCATGTGTGGGCAAACAGGCCTATGCATATTTATGTGGTATTCTTGTGAAAAATATCTTTCTAAATATAACACAAATGGTAGATAGCATAAGGGTAAAAACAGGTTAACTTTGACTACTAAAAAATCCATTTGTAAGAAGTATAGATAAAACAAGACATGGGGCAAATCCTTGCTGCTTCTATGATAGACATTTAGAGGAAGGGTTAAAGGTCACAACAAAAAAAGACACTGGGGCAAGGCATAGAAGTACAAATGACAGCAAGATTGTGAGAAATCCTATGTTTTGAGTGGCCAAATGGAAACAAACTATAAGAAAGCTCTGCTCCTTTAAGTGGCTTTGATTTTAATTTGTGTGTGGATGTTTTGCTTATATGTGTGCATATGCACCATGCGTACGCAGTCCTCAAGGAGGGCAGAAGATGGCATCAGCTCTTCCGGAGCTGGAGTGATAGAGGATCGTGAACTACCATGTGGGCACTGGGAGTGAGCCCAGGTCCTCTGGAAGGGGAGCCAGGGCTCCTCACTGCTGAGCCATCTCTCCTGTCCTGGTGGAGCAGTGGGAGTAAGGCTGGCTGTCACTGCAAACAAGGACCTTATCAATGTGCATAGTTTTTGATCCTGTAAATTATGCTGAAATTATACAGAAATGTACTCTAGGGGAACGATAAGAGATCTGTGAAAATGTCTTTCTCTCTCTAATTATGTCCAGAGGCGTTTTAGCTATTATGGTTAAAAGGAAGAAATAACTGAAGTAACTGAACATTTAGCTCTAGAGAACCAGCTAAATAAATGATAGTAACCTGCATTAATGGGCTAGGAAGCAGTTATGGATTCTATGCCCTAAATGTTGTAGAAGGATGTTCAATGACTTGACAACACCCTGACAGTGTCTAATGCCTGAGGAGGAAAGGCTGTCGCCAGACTGCACACAATTTGACCGTGTTTACTCTTTCACTGCTTGATCATCCACTAAAATAATTTTTCTCTTTTTTACTTTTATGTGTTTCTAGAGCACACATAGGTTTTCTAATAAAAATGATTAATAATGATAATGGTTACTAAAAGGAACTTTCTAGATCTGGGTTCATTTTTTAATTTCTTTTTTATCCAGGGGAGGATGCAAATGAGTCCCCCACCATCACAAATTATGCAGTCGAGTTTCCCGCATTCGGGGAAACAGCAGGGGTCGGATGTGGAGTGCAATGGATAAGCCTCACCCTGGGAAAACCACCTTCATGATCATGGTATCTCCCCTGCTGGGTAAGTATGGGTTCATTTTTTAAAGAGTTGTGAGTGTGTATTTAATCAAAGAGGCCAAAAGAGGGTGACACATCCCCAGGATCTGGAGTTAGAGGCTACCCAGCGTAGCCTGGGAACCAAACTCAGGTCCCCTGTGACAGCTACTGAATCATGGAGATGTTCATGTCCTATGATATTTACTTCCTATGAATTTTTGTATATTGAACCAGGTCAGTTTCCTACTCAAAAGGATGCAGTATTTTTAAAAAGAAAGGGTTAGAGCTGGGAAATGCCTCAGTTAGTAAAGAGCCCGCTGTGGGCTGTGCAACCGTGAGGACCCGAGTCCTGAGCACACATGTAAAAGCTAGAGGTACACAATGGCTAGCTCCAGACTCAGTAAGAGACCCAGTCTCAAAGCTAAAGCAGATACTATAAAGAAAGGCATTTGCCATTGACCTCTGGCCTTCACATGTGTACACAGGGGCCAGCACAAACGCACATACAGTATACACACGCAGCGACTTTTTATTTATTTACTTATTTACTCATTTATTTACAGCTTGTCAAGACAAGGTTTCTCTGTGTAACTCAGCCATGCACTATTCTTAAGAGAAAAGAAAGAGAAGCAAAGTAAGATCCATAATAACAAACAGAAAAACCATCTAAATACCACCACCAAAGGCATCGATAAATGAACGATGCTTTAGAGAGAGCCACATCAGCAGAGCCCAGTCAGCATGAGTTGCTTCCCCAGCTACAGGGCCCCATCATGTGTGATCCTGTCAGGTTTACTGTCCTCATTAGTGATGTAGGGACAATGACAGCCATCCATAGAATGGTTTTCCTCCATTTCTTTAAGGTAATTTCTCATTTCATCTTTAAGAATTTAAAACATTCTCTTGAGGTTATTTTTTAGATCATTTTCTTCTGGTTCATCCATATTTGGTTGTTCAGGTCTTACTTTTGTAGGATCTTTGGGTTTCACTGGTATTGTGTTGCTCTTTGTGGTGTAGCATGTTATCTTACCTTTTCTACTCATCTTTTCTTCTAATAGGTGTGGTTGGGGCTGTCTGAGATTCTGTTGAATAATCTTCTAGGTGCCAGTGAATCCAAAGCTAAGATGGTTTTCTTCGTGGTACAGTCAGTGTCACAGTTCTAATTACCCCTTTGGTTATTCCTGTTCCTGGAGGTAGCTCAGTGCTCCTGTGCTTTGATCTGCTCCCTTGGAGTTTGCTGTCTCAGGCCTACTTTGGCCTAGGCTGCTGGCTTTGATCTGTTTCTGTAAATCTTGGTCTGGATCTCCTCTTGCAGAAGTCCCTAGTTTGGAGTTAGACCTGTTCTGGTGGCGTTCACTGACTCTGGATCTGGTCACTGGTTCAATCCTGATCCGCTCAGTGTCCCGGGACTGGGTTTGCTCCTGGCTTCTGCTCCTGGTGAAGCCTGTCCTCTCTTTGTCTTAGGTAGCTGGTTCAGTCCTACTCCAGTTCTGGTGGAGGTTGCAGACTCTGAGTCAGGTCTTTGGCTCAATCCTGGTCTGCCAGTGTCCCAGGACTGGGTTGGCTCCCAGGGCTGGATTTGCTCCTGGCTTCTGCTCCCAGTGGAGCTTGTTTCCTCTGGCTCTCTCTGTCCTAGGAGTCTCGTTCAATTCCACTCCTGTGGAATTTGTGGCCCAAGGTGGAGTTCCTTGCCTCAGGGCAACTTTGGTTTAGGTTACCAGCTTTGACCTGTATCTGTAAATCCTAGTCTGGATTCCCTCCTGCAGAAGTCCCTGGTTGGAGTTGGACCTGGAAAGGTTTCTGGTTCTGGTCTACTGCCTGGGAGGTTCTAGGCTCGGGTGCACCCAAACCTTCAGAGGACCTGCTTGCTTCCTCAGGGGTCTCAGACTCACGCTGGGACCCTCAGGGGTTCCAGGTTCCTGCCTATTCCCTTTGATGTCCCAAACCAATGCCCTAACCCACAGAGGACCTGGTTCAGGCCTACTCTCCTGAGATCCTAGATTCGCACCTGGCCCCATTGAGATCTCTGGTTCCTGCCTATTCCCTAGGAGGACCCAGCCTCACTCACGCCCAGGCTGACAGAGGTCCTGGCCCCGGCCTAGTTCCTGGGAGGTCCTAGACTCTTGCCCAGGCCCACCAGGGTGTTGGTCTAGGTCCACTCCCTTGAAGGTCCCAGATTCACGGATTCACATCTGGACCCTCAGCAGTCTCTGGCTCTGCCTCACTTGCTCAGCAGTTACTCCCTTGTACCTGTTCCAGTGGAGATTGTTGGCTCTGGATCTGGTTGCTTGTTGTCTCTGTCCATAGAACGGTTAAGAGGATTTAAACAATGATTGAATCATTATGCCTTTTTATGAGTATAGGATGTTTTGCCTGCATGATGTAAGTGTGTCATGTGTTTGACTGGTGCCCAAGGTCAGAAGAGGGTGTTGGATCCTCTGGAACTAGAGTTACAGGCAGTTGTGAGCACCCATGTGGGTGCTGGGAACTGAACCCTGGTCCTGGGGCAGGGGAGCAGCAGTCACACTCTTAACTACAGAGCTGCCTCTCCAGCTCCAGGTACCAGGATTTTCATCAGAGTCCAGATAGCACATAAATGATCTCTTCCGACTGTGTGTGTGTATGCGTGTGTGTATGTGTGTGCGTGTGCATGTGCGTATGTGAGTATATCTGTGTGTGCATGTGTGTGTGTATGTGCACGTGTATATGTGTGTGAATGTGTACATGTGTGTGCATGTGTGTGTGTGTGTGTGTGTGTATGTGTGTGTGTGTAAGTTGAGGGGGCAGGTAATACAGGACTCTGCAGAGCTGAGAGTGAGGGGGGCAAGGCTAGCGTGTCCCGTGGCAGGTGTAGAGGGAGGTGGAACCAAAGACAGTGTGACAGGAAGACATAGGAAGTGAGTAGATACAGGAAAACATGAGAGGGAACGAGGTGGGGGAAAGAAAGGGAGGGAGGGAGAAAAAGGAGCAAAAGAGAAAGAAGAGGGTAGGGGAGAAAAGGGGAGGGGAGAGAAGAAGAGGACAGATCAGGGGAGGGGAGGTAAGTGGGGAGGGAGGGGAACTGCCTGCCTTCAGCCTTCAGACTCCTCAGACATCTGTATTTAGATGGCTGTGGCTGCCAAACAGACAGGCAGGCAGGCGGCAGGCAGGCAGGCAGGCGGCAGGTAGGCAGGCAGGCAGCAGGTAG
>PVIU01003717.1:0-16239 GCA_004026605.1 Ondatra zibethicus
CCTAAGTTATTAAAATATTTAAATGCCATATTCTGTCATCTTTGAAAGATATGAAGAATGTCTATCTAACTGAAATATACCTCTATATATCTAGAAAATCTAACTAACATGACTACAAGCTTGACTATATCAATGATTATCCATTAACAACCTACATTTCTTAATTATACATTACATTTTTAAATGAACTACACAATCACAATACTTTAATCAAGGTCAGAAATACATATATATGACAAAATTGACCTTAAATTTATATCAATAAAGCAAAATTTATACCAATGTAAATTATCCATATCTATATCATCCCCCTCTTTAAATTTAAATTTAAAGAACATTTATAAACAATATTTGGGAATATGGGCGTAGTTACTTCTCTCCAAACTTCTTCCTGCTGTATGGGGGCACTGTTAATCAGGTCTGTCATGGTGTATCCTGTTCATCTCAGTCACCAGTTGAGTGAAGTAATTTTCTGAAGGTGTTCACAGTGACCTTTCAGGAGGGTGTGGTCTATCAAACCACATTGGTGTAGAAGGAATCCACAGGGTCTCATCCTTTGTGAAAACAAAAGAAGACCCTCCTTTCCAAAGCACCATATTCTTAGACCCAAATTTAGAAGTCATGATACCTTTAGAACATATATGTTGGTTTTGTTTGGCAGGTCATACAATGAAAATTCTCTCTGTAGTTATCTCCTTCACAGTCAAAAAAATTCAAAGAAAACACAATAAAATACATAATCCAGACATTCTGTGAATTTTCCATTTTTATGTGGCTTATTTATTTTTCACTCTATGACTATCTGTACTCTGTCTCTTTAAAGACTTTACTTTTTTTTTAAGTATTAACTTTGACTCTCTATACTCTTTTACTTTTCTCTCCCAAGCCTACGTACAGCCATCCAACACTGTGACCCATTTAGAGGTCTTTTATGTATGAGTCTGTTCTATTGTGAATCTGTAATTCTTTACTGTCCAGGAACAGTTTTTGCTTTGCGCTTTTAAAATGCTAAGCTCTTAAGAATCTAAGCTGTAACAATCTCAGGTCAAATACAGGTACTGCCTGCTTGCTCTGCCCAGTCCGACATGGTGGAGCCGCTTGTGCCTCTGAGCCATGCTCAGCCTTAATGGCTGCGGAAATCCACCATGCTCTCCCGCCTGACTAAGCCCAATCCTGCTGTCTGTCCAGGCAGGAAGAGTTGAGCCATGGCATGGTCTCAGCTACTTTCTTCCCGATCCTGAGCAGGCACACAAACATCCGGGCCCACAAATACTCCATAGCCGGAGTTTGCACCGGCGGCAGGGCTCAGGAAGCCACGTTTTAAAACCACGTACCTTTTTTTGCTATTTTCTATTGCCGAGTCAGGAAATCTTTCTGTAGTACGCAAACAGCAAAAAGCTGTGTTAAACTCTCTCTCCTTTTTAAGCTGTCTCAAGTTTTTAAGTGGATTTAGTCCATCACATTGAGCGCCAATCTGTAGTAATGAGGCGCGGGGGCCTGCTTTTCCTCCCGGTGGCCACCCTGCTCCCATAGCCCGGTGCCTGGCTAGCTTATACCCGAAATAATTACACGGAAACTGTATTCATTGAAACACTGCCTGGCCCATTATTTCTAGCCTCTTATTGGCTAACTCTCACATATTTGTTTAACCCATTTCTAATAATCTGTGTGTCACCACGAGTCGTGGCTTACCGGGAAAGATTCAGCGTGTGTGACCTGGGAGCTTCATGGTGGCGGCTCTCTCTCACCCTGTCCCCTTCCCAGTATCGTGTTCTCTTTCCCTGTCTATCTAAGACCTGCCCTATCAAAAGGCCAAGGCAGTTTCTTTATTAACCAATAAAAGCAACCCAAATACAGAAGGACCCGCCTACACCAAGTAATGCTCTTTTGTGGTTGCTGGATCAACTGAGTTTGTTGCTCTAAGACTCCTGATTGATAATACTATATATTCCGTTTAATTATGCTTGTAATTGTATAAAACTCAAGGGTGGCATGTTTGAGTCTGTATCACTGGACCCCATTTCACCCCATTGAGCTGTATGTCTGTCACTGTCAGCACCACATTTCCATGACTTCTGTAGCTTTTTTTCCAGTATAATTTTTAAACTGAGAATTTGAACCTCCTTTTTGTTTTTCTTTTATCTTGAAGATTGTGTGGTTATTTCCAGTCTCTTGAATAACATCATGAATTTTAAGATCAACTTGATATTTCTTTTGTAAAGAATCCGCATTTAAAACCAAGAATAACACCAGTTCTCTGAGAGGAAAGAGAACAGGAAATGTGGCAGTGGGGTCTTATTTCTCATGCCACCTGCACAGCGATGGGGAGGCCTGGCCTCTTAATCAGAAGAGGGGCCACTCGCTCTTCCTGTTCATCTTTCTGATACAACAGAACCCTCCCGATCAAAGTAGACATCGAATGATTCCTGCGAGTCCCAAGAATGCTTGACCACATGAGATCATTTGTATGAAGACTATAAAACCACAGGTAGTACCGAAAGGTAAAATATTTTAAATGAGGAAAGCTGCAGCAGGAAGAGAGAGAGCTTGGGATCGTTCCCAAAATCTAGGATGAGGCCTTGGGAAGCTAGGACAGCCACGAAGCTGGGCAACCAGGAAAGCAGGCTTTCCAGCTGCCTGGCCGTCAGCAGAAGACGACCCCTACAGAGTGCTGAATTTCTCTGCACTTGGATACAGCGGGTCACTCCGAATGAAAGCACAAATTTTCAAAACTGACAGGGGGATGCACTTTGCCAGAGAGAGAGAGAGAGAGAGAGAAGCTTTGGTGGCTGTTACTGAGACTTGCTTATGATCTTTTTATGATATGTTGTGTAATTTATACCCTTGATTAAAGTAGCTTAGACAGAAAATCTATCATCTTGGATCAGTGACCCCTCATCTAATTCCAGGTAAATGGCTATGAAGGTGATCAATAAATTGTTATTAAGCAAGTGATTGAAACTCACGAGGTTCCCATATTTGCGTGCATCTATGTGTGTGCAATAGTGTGTGTTGTGTGCATTTATGTGCGCATGTGCACACATGTGTGGATGCATGTGTACAGGCCAGAGGTCAGACTCAGGTGTCATTCCTTTTGAGGTCGGCTGTTTCACTGAATACGGAGCTCACTAATTCAGCTGTCTGCAGGTGACCTCCATGGGGCCTCCTGTGTGCACTTCTGAAACACTAGGATTATAGTCCACCACCACACCTAGCTTTTTAATATGAATTTTTAATGTAAGATTAAACTGAGGTCCTCATGTTTGCCATGTAACGAAGCCACCTCCCCATCCTCCCATACTTAGAAGAGAAACAAACTTGTAATTGGAGGAATTCTATCCATTTTCACTCCCACTGGGCAGAGTTAAATGAACATGTTTATATAACCTGGGAGCTGAGGAAAGGGGCCAGAGTTTTTATTGGTTTTCAACCATCTTTCTGTCCATTTCAGAGTCAGAGGAAGAAATGGCCAGAAACCATAGGCAAGTCACATCTACACTACATTTAGCCAAATGTTTTCTAGCCCAGATCTCGGCAGTCCCCCCTCCTTTGCGAGTTCAATTTCCCAACTGTAATCAGGCTAAAGCATGGAATCTTCCCATTTGGATGAAGCCGAGTATTTTATTCATGCAGTCATAATCCAAGTTATCATGAATTAAATCATGTGCCATTCAAGAATGTGATGTGCACATTACACGAGAATTAATATGTGCAGCCCCACTGCCTTTAACAAATTATGATTAGGCAGGCCTGAAACGCATTGGTAAGAAATACTTAACAGATGACACGGTGACAGTGTGCTAGAGGGAATGTTACTGTAATGTCAATATTATTAAACCTATGTACCCAGCTAATTCATGAATAGAAATTACTTTTGTATCTGCCACATTTTATTGTGTAATAGAATTCGTATAAAAGTTGTGACTATTCCATTGAGACAAGCTAAAGGAAGGTCTTCAAAACCACACCCTAAAGAACTACTGAATTCAGATGTTATCTAATGAGGTGGGGATGGGGAACTGGAACTCACAGGTACTAATTCCCTAATCCATTTTAGCAAGTCAGATGTGTCCAAAAGATGTCATTGCTTTCTAGGGCAAATTAAGACAGCAATGATATCTATAATTTGTTGAAGCCTGTCAGTTACCTGGTATTGCAGGCAGGTTCTTTTTGCACAAGGATGAAAAGCACTCTCCAAATTCTGTGACATAGGATCTGCCAAATAACGGAAGAGGAAACTATGGCTTTAAAACACTAGGATGTAAGCATCTCAAGGATCAGTGCTTTATTGGAAATGTGGTTCTGACATCGCCTGAGTTACCTATCACAGGTTTTATGTAGGAACAATCTGGGTGCTAAACCACATAATTGAGCCTCTTCCCTGAGTGCCGTCTGCTGACGCTGTGTGTTTGTCTCAGTTTCTCTTTCTGCTAACAGAAATAGCACTTGATTAGAAAAGTAGCGGCATACCATAAGTGCTAAATTATTTTAAAAGGTTTTCCACAAAACTACCGGAACTGACCGTCTGGCTTTATTATCTCCATTAGAAAGAATCTGGTAAAACACACAAGATCCCCTCCCTACTTTCAACCCTTCTTATCCTCGGTCTAATGCTCGAGTTTTGAGATGTGAAGACGATTCATTCTTTATTTTGACTCCCCTTCTGTTTCCCAATATTACCTTTGCTGGTAGCTCTTGCCCACTTTTAGATATTTTAGGCAATTAAATACATGCATACATAGGGTCCTCTACATTGGCATCACTGTCAGGTGCTGAGGGCGGGTAAGATGGAGGAGTGGGGGGAGGCCAGAAGAGAGTTAACTGCATATGGGAGGTAGAGGTGGTCCGGGTCTGGAGAGCTCCGTACTCTCATTATTGTGCTGCTCACGCAAGGTAGATCGCAGCAGATGCTCTATCCTTCCAGGTAAATCCATCACCTTCCTGAAAAGGAAGGCAAGATAAGCAAACAAGTCCACAACTCTAAGACTCTTCAGCACCACCAATACGATCACAGTCATTTACTGTTCAGACTGGTAACCAGCTATTTTGAATAAGAAATGACTACAGATTCTTAGAACACACATCAAGCCACCATCTGGGTACTCCTTCTTCCTCTGGCTTCCGACTTAGTTCCCATGGACTAGTGTATATTGTGATCATTACTCCGTTCTGAAGATGAATTCTGGGCATGAGCTTAAGATGCTGGTTTAGAATGAGTAGCGGCCACCCTCGCTCCACACTGATATCAGGTGTTATCAGTTTAGCATGGCTCTTTATGTAAAGCTGTAAGTCCGGTTTTAAAGGACACACGGAATGAAATCGCCGAGATGGTGTGTGAGGGAGGTCAGGGAAGTCTCTGTGGAGGAGGTGACTGCTAGGAGCGATTTTCAAAATAAAGGACTATGTAGTCCATTCAACTAATGGTCAAAGTGTCATGCAGTTCCACAGTTCTGATGTTGGTAATGGTGGTTTTAAAAAAACTTGGTTAATTTCAATATTTCTTTCATAGTGTGGTAGTGTGTGACTTTTACAAGCAAGATAAAAACAAATCTCTCCATCCCAGACAGAACACTGGCAACAGACCTAGTTTCTTGAACGAATAGGTTATTAGTGTTACTTACAGGCGTGTGAGAGACTCAAGGCAGCCACATTACTGAGGAAGCCAGCCCAACCTAGGCAACAGTTCATGAAAACTGCACCCCTAAACTTCCTTGTACAATTATCAGGCAGCTCCACAGAAGAGTCTCCCCTCTCCGCAATTGTTTAGTTGGAGAGAGCCCTTGTGACGTCAACATTTCTGGGTTCTGTGAATCCCCTAAGTTTCACGTGCTTTCCAGCCCATGAAGTTTCCTCAGCATCCTGCATCCAAGAGCCCTCCCTTCTTGTTGTAGGCAAGAAGTTTCACAGTAGGGCACAGCTACAGAGGGTTTAAAATTCAGTCAGATTTTAATAGATCTCAAATTAAGCTCAATTATCATTGTCAAGACATAAACATGAATGATTGTGGCATTGAATGCCACGTTTATCAGCAAATAAAATAAATAGCTCTAAAATGAATGGAAGGAAAGACTGGAAATGATTTTGTATTTGCTTGAGTTATGCATTATCGCAGAAACTTGAATTCCATTTTATATCATTTAACCTCTATTACAAAGAATAAAAAATCCAGTCTCTGAGTGATTCATTGGACATTGCTTCATTATTACAGACACCTGCTGAATGGTAATTCCCGATCAGTGGCTTTGTGGATTGTGTGAGGTGCTGTGAAAGGGAAACAGAGCCAAGATAGTCTCACTGGAGTTTGCCTGGACTCGCGGTCTTCTAGAATTTAGAAGCTTTCTCCGTTTCACTCTGGGTTTTAAAAACCCTTGTGTTTTCCTGCAGACTGAAATAACGTTGTCTATTATCTCTTAGGAATATTGAGATCTTAGGAAGTCTCGTGCCCAAAGCACCCAGCAGTACCGTAAGTACCCAATACTTCAACCATTGTTATTGTTCATAGGGCTACTACGATGCTCCCAGTAGCTTAGCATCAGATATGTTACTCTATGCCATGTTGCTGATAGTTCTAAGTGCTCTGAAGTTTACCACAGTCCTAAGTTTCAACTTAGGACGTCCTGGATAATATGGTGAAAAATCCCCTCAATCACACTAAAATTTTCATCTCATATATTGTTTTTCTTGGTAGGTTATTAGGAATGAGTGGATTTAACATGGTTATATGTTCTGTATAAACAAGTTCAGTTTCACTTCAGCTTAAATTTTGTGTTCCTTTCTTATTTTGCACAGTTTCCTTTCAGTGTTGGTATCCGTAGGTTTGCTTCCTAAGTGGAATGAGATGAAGCCTGGCCACCCAGTAGCTCAGTTCTTCACATCACTATCAAGTCTTGGCTCAGCTTGTTATATTTTGAATTTATCTCAATTTTTCTCTAATTTCAATCAGCAGCTAATCATCTCATACTCTATTAATAAGAAAAATATTGCCCAGACTAGCATGAAAGCTTGACTCTCTCCTTTAGCCCCAAACCTTCTCTATGAGAAGCTCAGGTGAGAAAATGTCTCTTCAGTGGTCCTTGTCCCTTGCTGTGGGCTTTGGGCTTTTGCTGGAGTAGACTTTCTACTTGCTTTGATCGGTGTGAGCTGCTGT
This sequence comes from Ondatra zibethicus, assembly GCA_004026605.1. Taxonomy (NCBI): domain Eukaryota; kingdom Metazoa; phylum Chordata; class Mammalia; order Rodentia; family Cricetidae; genus Ondatra; species Ondatra zibethicus. Next base: position 7,148 of record PVIU01003717.1, read on the forward strand.
AACCAAAGGGCACACAGTCTGGACAGACAACAGAAATCTGGGGCTCACTGCTCTAGAAGCCAAGAAGTTCATGACTAAGGTGGGCTGTGTTTGTCTAGAGAGGACCAACTGGACTTTCCTACTCATAGGTGATGGCACCTTGCAGAGCCTTCAGATGGGAGAAGGGATTGGCTGGCTCTGTGATGTCTCTTTCAGGGCAGCAGCTTGAAGCACGAGTGCAAGGCTACTCCAAGTTAGGAGGCACCATCTTGGAAGTGATAATTGGGGCCTAGGGATCAAGCACTCAGTAAGACAGACTACTCTGCAGATAAAGCCCCACAGAGTGAAGGGCAGGTGGGAAATAGAACAGGAGTGTGCTACCACAGCTGGAAAGCGGACAAACAAAGTAGAAGCAAGAATCATGAAGGAAAATATTGTATATAGCAACCGTACACACTCAAATCCTCAATTGAGGGGTTCTCCAGGTTCATTTCAGAGACAATTCAAATGTCTTTGGAGAGAAAGCCTGATGTGTGAGTCTTGCTTTTGTTATATTGTATATGAACCGCCTTAGTCCAAGGTATGTTTATGACAATTCATGAAGATCTATAAACATGGTGAGATTAGATAAGATGCTAGTACAATGGGGGCAGGTGGTGGGGCGGAAGGGGTAACAGTTGATGGGTCTTTGGGAACTGAACTGGGGGCATAAGAGGGTTCTGAGGACAGGTGGTTCTCTTACCTGTTCTTCTGATGGGAGTAGCCAGCACCTGAGCAGCTGATATCTTCTGGAGGTTGGGGTAAGGGCAGGGGCAGAGATGTGGGTGTGGACTGTGGGGCTGGAAAGGTTGGGGGCAGGGGCATGGCTGTGGGTGTGGGCAGTAGGGCTGGAAGGGGTGGCAGTGTCTTTCTCTTTGGTTCACCAGCCAGCTCCCAAATAAAGACATGGAGACATTATGAATTATAAATGCTCAGCCTTAGACTTGTCCCACTAGCTCTTATAACTTATATTAACCAGTTTCACTTTATCTACATTTTTCCTCAGTACTTTTTACATCTCTTTCATCCATGTGTCCTACGGTCCTGCTTCCTCTGTGTCTGGCTGGCTGGCAGCTGCCTGGTTGCCTGGCCCTGGGTGTGTCCTTCTCTTTCTCCCTCATTCTCTCTTTCTCTCTTGAGCCGAGAGTCCGCCTCCTATTTATTCTCTCTGTCTGCCAACTTCGCCTATCCCTCTACATACAGAGGGATTCTCATATCACTCTACTGCCTTAGCTATTAGTCATACAGTTTCTTTTTCCTTTCTTTCTTTCTTTCTTTTTTTTTTTTTTTTTTTTTTGGTTTTTTCAAGACAGGGTTTCTCTGTAGTTTTAGAGCCTGTCCTGGAACTAGCTCTCGTAGACTAGGCTGGCTTCAAACTCACAGCAATCTGCCTGCCTCTGCCTCCTGAGTGCTAGGATTAAAGGCGTGTGCTTAGAACAATTAGGTGCCTCAGGCAGGCAAGGTGAAAAAGTAACACATCTTTGCATAGTTAAACAAATGCAGCATAAACAAATGCAACACACCTTTACATAGTTAAAGAAATATTCCACAACAGTTTGGGTCTTCGGGACCTGAACCGAGGGCATGGTAGGGTTCTTAGGGCAGGTGGGCCTCTTACCTGTGCTATGGGTGTTCTGTTCAAGAAGCTGTCTGTCTCCTGTGTCAACGTGTTCAAGGTTGTTCCTCACTTTTTTTTTCTATTGGGTCCAGTGTGTGTGTGTGTGTGTGTGTGTGTGTGTGTGTGTGTGTGTTGTGTGTGTGTGTGTGTTTGTGTGTGTGTGTGTGTTTTCAGACAGTTTGACAAAAATAAAATACTCTAGGGAAAGAAAGATTAAACTGACAGAAAGACAAGACCATCCAAAATATATGAATCCCCTGCTCAATGATTTTTGAAACTGAAAATGTGAATTTCTTGACTTATTATGAAGAAACACCAAAGTCATTTTGCCTATTTGTCTTCCATCTTTTATTAGATGGAATAAATTTATTGGAAAATTTCAAAGAAAGCTATGGTCCATCTGTAGGTTAAAATGTTCAGCTCACTGATAGATCAAGAAAGGAATGAAAAGAAGGAGAAATAATGGCTTTACTATCAAAATATACCCCAATCCAGCCTTCTCACCACATGCTCCCAAGTTAGTCCATGCTGTCTCCATCTCTTCCTTGGATCGTTATAACAGATCACTCAGCAGGCCCCTCTACTCTGACCTTACCTGGCTTCTAGTGGTTCTGTACAAAATAAGTCAGATCAAATTTGTACTTTTCTCACAATTCCACAATAGTGTCTCAGTTTGCTCTGAAGAATCAATCTCATAAGAACTTAGGAGCTCTCATACCAACTGCTACCCATGAACCATTTCATCTGAAAGAAACTGCCCCACTGCATGATGGATCTTCACTAAGTCAGAAACTCTGCTAGAACTTCAGTAGACAACCAGTTGTCTGTGAAGAGGTTTATGGCAAGGCAGGGCATCCTGGGCCAGCCATGAGTTGGTCTAATTGGACTTGCTACCATGTGCCTGGCTGGGGAGTTAGGGATGACAACGTGGGTGGGCCAAATTCCATAACAGCAGGCCTTATGAATGAAAGGTCCAGTTGTTGGATTCATGCACTGGTGTGGGAGAATTGTCTGTATTCTGTCAATCATGATTTAAATAATTGCTGACTGGCCATTAGCCAGGATGTATAGGTGGGACAACCAGACAGGAAGTAGAGGCGGAGCAAGGAGAATAGGAGAATTCTGGGAAGCAGGAAGCTCTCTCGGCACTCCTTCCCAGACCACCGAAGAAGCAGGATGTGACCTGCCCCACTTGAAAAAGGTACCGAGCCATGTGGCTAACATAGATAAGAATAATGGGTTAATATAAGTTATAAAAGCTAATACGAAGCCTGAGTTAATGGGCCAATCAGTTTATATCCTAATGTAGACTCTCTGTATGATTTTCTTTGGGACTTGCCGGCCGTGGGAACTGGACAGGACAGGAACCCCAACTAGCAGGCCCTCATGTTACAATGCACAGCCTCCATTCCTATGCCATGTCTCTTTGATTCCTAGGTCCATCATGGAGAATAGGGGCAACTACAGATGGAATCTGAATGAATCGTCCTATCTACTCGATTCTCCCATAACTTTCATACTGATACTTTCTGTGAGGTCATGGAGTAATACATAAAGATCAGTACAAAGTGAGTCCAATGAACTTTGTGACCACAACTTTTTTGTTTTTTAATATTTTATTTGTAATTTTATTTTTATGCATAGTCTTTTATTGATTTTATTGAGCGATACAGTTTTTTCTGCTCCCCTCTTTTCCTCTCCCTTCCCCTTCAACTCTCTCCCATAGTCCACATGCTCCCAATTTGCTCAGCAGATATTGTCTTTTTCTACTTCCCATGCAGATTAGATCCATGTATGTCTCTCTTAGGGTCCTCATTGTTGTCAAGGTTCTCTGGGATTGTGGGATTTGTATGTTGGTTTTCTTTGCTTTATGACTAAAAGCCACTTATCATAGTGAGTACATATGATATTTGTCTTTAGGATTTGGGTTACCTCACTCAATATGATGTTTTCTAGATCCATCCATTTCCAGAAAGTTTCAAGAGGTCATTATTTTTTTTCTGCTGTGTAGTACTCCATTGTGTAAATGTGCCACATTTTCTGTATCCATTCTTTGGTCAAGGGGCATTTAGGTTGCTTCCAGGTTCTGGCTATGACAAACAATGCTGTTATGAACAGAGCTGAGCACATGTCCTTGTGATATGATTGAGCATCTTTTGGCTGTATACCTAAAAGTGGTATTAATGGGTCTTGAGGAAGGTTGTTTCCTAATTTTCTGAGAAATCGCCACACTGACATCCAAAGGGGCTGTACCAGCTTGACTCCCAACAGTAATGTAGGAGTGTTCCCTTTCCCCCACAACCTCTCCAGCATAAGTTGTCATCAGCATTTTTGATCTTGGCCATTCTTACAGGTGTAAGATGGAATCTCAGAGTTGTTCTGATTTGCATTTCTCTGATGACTAAGGATGTTGAACATTTCCTTAAGTGTCTTTCAGCCATTTTAGATTCCTCTGTTGAGAGTTTTCTGTTTAGGTCTGTACTCCATTTTTTTATTAGATTATTTGTTCTTTTGATGACCAATTTTTTTGAGTTTTTTGTATATTTTGGATATCAGTCCTCTGTCCAATGTGGGATTGGTGAAGATCTTTTCCCATTATGTAAGCTGCCGTTTTGTCTTGTTGGCCGTGTCCTTTGCTTTATAAAAGCTTTTCAGTTTCAGGATGTCCCATTTATTAATTCTTTTTCTCAGTGTCTGTGCTGCTGGGGTTATATTTAGGAAGTGGTTCCCTGTGCCAATGCATTCAAGTGTAGTTCCCACTTTCTCTTCTATGAGGTTTAGTGTGGTTGGCTTTATGTTGAGGTTTTTGATCCATTTGGACTTGAGTGTTGTTCATGGTAATAGATATGGATCTATTTTCATTCTTCCACATATTGATATTCAGTTATGACAGCACTATTTGTTAAATATGCTTTCTTTTTTCCATTTTATATTTTTTGCTTCATTGTCAAAAATCAAGTATTTGTATGTATGTGGATTAGTATCTGGGTCTTCGATTCAATTCCATTGGTCCTCCTGTTTGTTTTTAGGCCAGTACCAGGCTGTTTTCAGTACTGTAGATCTGTAGTAGAGTTTGAAGTCAGGAATTGTGCTGCCTCCAGAAGTTTGTTTACTGTACAGGATTGTTTTTGATATCCTGGGTTTTTTGCTTTTCCATATGAAGTTGAGTATTGTTCTTTTGAGGTCTGTGAAGAATATTACTGTGATTTTGATGGACATTGTATTGAATCTCTAGATTGCTTTTGGTAAGATTGCCATTTTACTGTGCTAATTCTACCTACCCGAGAGCATGGTAGATCTTTCTATTTTCTGGTGTCTTCTTCAATTTCTTTCTTCAAAGATTTAATGTTCTTGTCATACAGGTCTTCCACTTGTTTGGTTAGAGTTACTCTGAGATATTTTATGCTATTTGTGGCTATTGTGAAGGGTGATGTTTCTCTGATTTCTTTCTTGGTCCATTTACCATCTGTGTAAGGAGGGCTACTGATTTTTTTGAGTTAATCTTGTATCCTGTACATTACTGAAAGTGTGTATGAGTTGTAGAAGTTCTTTGGTAGAATTTTTGGGGTCGCTTATGTAAACTATCATATCATCAGCAAATATTGAGAGTTTAACTTTTTCTTTTCCTATTTGTATTCCCTGGATCTCCTTTTGTTGTCTTATTGCTCTAGCTAGGACCTCAAGAACTATATTTAATAGATATGAAGAAAATGGACAATTTTGTCTTGTTCCTGATTTCAGTGGGATCACTTTGAGTTTCTCTCCATTTAGTTTGGTGTTGGCTATTGGCTTGCTGTATATTACTTTTATTATGTTTATGTATGTTCCTTGTATCCCTGTATCTTTCATCTCTTCTTTATCATGAAGGGATGTTGTATTTTGTTGAAGGCTCTTTAGCATTTAATGAGATGATCATGTCGCTTCTATTTTTCAGTTTGCTTATATGGTGGATTAAATTGACAGATTTTTGTATGTTGTACCATCCCTGCATCTGGGATGAAACTGACTTGATCATGGTGGAAGATTTATCTGATGTGTTCTTGGATTTGATTTACCAGTATTTTATTGAGTATCTTTGCATCAATGTGCATGAGAGAGATTGGTCTGTAATTCTCTTTCTTACTAACGTCTTTCTATGGTTTGTGTATCAGGGTAATTGTAGTATCATAAAAAGAGTTTGGCAATGTTCCTTCTGTTTCTATTGTGTGGAATAATTTGAGGAGTATTGGTATTAGTTATTCTTTAAAAATCTTATAGAATTCTGAGCTGAAACCATCTGGTCCTGGGCATTTTTTGGTTGGGAGACTTTTGATGACTGTTTCTATTTCTTTAGCAGTTATAGGTTTATTTAATTTGCTCATCTTGTCTTGATTTAATTTTGGTAAGTGATATTTGTCTAGAAAGTTGTCCATTTCCTTAGGTTTTCCAATTTTGTGGAGTACAGGTTTTCAAAATATGACCTAATGAGTCTCTGGATTTCCTCCAGGTCTGTTGTTATGTCCCCCTTTTCATTTCTGATTTTGTTAATTTGGATATTCCTTCTCTGCCTTTCCATTAGTTTGGATAAAGATTTGCTATTTTACTGATTTTCTCGAAGAACCAACTCTTTGTCTCATTGATTCTTTGTGTTATTTTCTTTGTTTCTATTTTGTTGGTTTCAGCTCTCAATTTGATTATTTCCTGTCATCTAGTTCTCTGGTTGAGTTTGCTTCTTTTTGTTCTAGAGTTTTCAAATGTTCTGTTAATTCACTAGTGTGGGATTTTCCCAGCTTCTTTATACAGACATTTAGTGATATGAACTTTTAACACTGCTTTCATTGTGTCTCATAAATTTGGGTATGTTGTGTGGTTATTTTCATTGAATTTTAGGAAGTTTTTAATTTCTTCCTTGACCCATTGATGATTTAGTGAGCACTGTTTAATTTCCATGTGTTTGTGGGCTTTCTGGAATTAGTCCTGCTGTTGAATTCTAGTTATGGGTCAAAGCATATACATTAGAATACAGGTTTGTGACAGAAGAAGGTGTCAGATACCTTGGAGCTAGACCTACAGATGGTAGTGAGTCACCCCATATGAACACTGAGAATATAACTTGGACCCTCTGAAAGAGCAATGGGCATGTTTACACACCAATGTCTCCATGCCTCAAATGTTTTCTTTTCCTACGCCTGCTCTCTGACCACCTAGGGACCTCTTTTATCTAAGGCCATTTTTTATCTTCAAACCAAGTGAGTTAGAAGGCTCATTTCTCAAACCTTTACCATTAAGAGAATTTTATCTCATTACTGATTTCATGGTCCATTGGAGCATGAGCAAGATAGTTTTTTAGCTGAATCATCCTTGCACCAAGACAGGGCTTCTTTTCTTCTCTGGGAGATGATCATAAAGGCTTAAGTGGGACCAGAGAAAGAGAAATGAATATGTCACATGTAAGTGACAGGCATGTAGTTTATACAGGTCAGTGTTCGTGTACCCTTGCTCCTATGCTCAGTCCACACCAATGATCGCCAATATCTTGCTTATGATAGGCAATCTGGTTGCATTTGATGCTTCCTGGTCAAATGCCTTTTCTGTATCAGGGCCCACCAGCTCCAATAGGTCCTTTCTGAATGGTTAATGGTTTCCCAATTCAAGACAGAAATACCTTGCTACTTGATGAGTTCAGAAATCCACAGGAGCTAGCAATACAGAGATAATCAAGCTAAAAGTCCACTCATTACATGACTTTCATAATTTTCTGCTCTGAGAGAAGAGTGAACCACAGTAGGGTTTGGAGTGAAAGACCCCTGGAGTGGGGAGACTCTCACTCAAGTCTCAGGATAACACGACCCCCCAAGAACTCACGAGAGATCATCCTTGCTGCAGTCACACGAGGTTTATTGACAGGAACCAGCGGGCTAGGGCCAAGACTCATATCCCACTCAGGGGTAGAGGAGTTCAACCCCAAGTAGCTGGGAGAAGGGGTATTTAAGGGAAGAAACCACAACCCAAAATGGGTAGGGAGGGCACCATTGGAAAATTCTGAAAATACCAGTAATAATCACAAGGGAGTAACTCCCCATTTCTCAAGATTGTTCTCAAGATTATAATCTAACTTTGTGGTCAGCCATTTCCTGGAACAGAGTCACTGAACCGGCTAACCTAGATTTTTGGCTCTACTCTTCCTGCTAGATTTTTGGCTCTACTCTTCCCTGCTAGGGGGTCTGGATTTATCCAGGTCTTTCAGGAGTATCATAGGCTTAATATCAGTTCTGATCCTGTGGAAGGGACCCTTGTCTAGACAGTTCCCTCTTGTTTTATAGTAAGTTACAGAGGTAAATGACAACAGCCATCTGTGGTTGTGTTGGGAAGAATGTACAGTAAGGATCCAATCCATCTTTCAGGGCTATGGTTCATGGGATCAAGAACAATGTGGGGAGGATGTCCACACGACACCAGTGCACGGCCACTGTGATTACTTAATGAGAGGCAAAGATCACTACAGATCTACAAGTTCTAATCATTCCTGGGACTTGGCACATACATGCTCCTCTGGGATACAGGGTAAGAGCTGGCCAGTGCTCCTGTGTGTAAAGTAACTTGTGACCATGCTTTGCACCTATGTTCTGTCAAGATCCGAGTCTAGGCACAATAAGAAGGACTTGAGGTGGATCACCTGGAGGATCAGAAGTCACATGAAAGCTGATAATGTCAAGAGAAGTCATGACCTTATGCAGAGGGTGGAGCAATGGCTACTCCAGGAAGGAAGGCTTAGAAGAATTAGGAAGTACACACTTTTCACGTCATTGAAGGCTGTTGAAATGTCACCATTGCAAAGCTTACTATCTTTTCTTCAACCTAAACATCACCTGAGTGACATTTAGTTCTCTTGATTCAAACTCCTAAATGAAAAGGGAGGAACTGGCCTGCTCACAGTTCATGCCCACTTTATTCCTATGTTCCATAAGTCAAATACCACTCACAGAGAACCTGGTACTCAGAACTCCAATTCCAGGACTACATCAATGCAAGACTCAGAGGTAGACGGTCATATTACTGAAGTTCTTTTTTTTTCATACATTGTTTTGTTTTATTTTTTCCATTCAAAAACATAATTAAAGAAATAAAATTTTTACCTTTCTTCCCCTTCTCCCAGTCCCCTCCCACTACCTCCCCACCCCTCCTCCCTCCCCCTTCTTCCTTGAAAGAGGGCATGGTGCCCTGCCCTGTTGGAAGTCCAAGGCCCACCCCCATCCGTCCCAGCCTAGGAAGGAGTGCATTCAAAAAGACTCGGTTCTCAAAAAGATAATACATGCAGAAGAGATAGGTCCTGGTGTCATTGTTGATGGGTTCTCCATCTGCCAACTTTCGCCGCCACATTCAGAGAGTCTGGTTTGATCATATGCTCATTCAGTCCTGGTCCAGCTGGATTGGTGCGCTCCCATTAGTTCAGGCACACTATCTCAGTAGGTGGACC